>OX352772.1:255855496-256155182 GCA_947095535.1 Poecilobothrus nobilitatus | reverse complement strand
CAACCGATAATAATGTTTTATTTGGCTGTCATTTCATCTGCATTGCATTATACTCTTCAAAACGAAACCTCTCTTTTTATCGATTCTTATTTCTGATCTTTTACGGAAATATACAATATGTCAAATGAGTGTGATAAGTTTGGATTATGGTATGAGTATTAAAAATTTTACAGGGTGGTTTGAAAATACATATATTACGTAGGTATAAGAAAAATTTTAATATAGTGTATTTTAACATTTAAAGCTTACCAAATAAATTGCTTGAACTTGAGTCTCAAATACCTTCATATGTGTAACAGTACACATTATTGTTCTGTTGGAAATATGGTTAACGGAAAAAGAAAATAAATTGTTTTGGTTGTAAAGTTACTAAAACACAACATTAATGTTATTGCGTGCTATAAATCACATTATACAAAAATAGATGACTTTATGGGAAAATTTGATGAGATCACTCTTTTGAATAAAAATACCATTATAGTAGGTGATTTTAATATTAATTTATTAAATGAAAATGATAGGGATGTACGAGGCTACAGTAATACTCTTTTAAGTAATGGTTTCTTCATATGTAACCAAGTTACTCAAGAGTTCGCAACAAGGATAGGAATCGCTTCTAAAACTGTCATTGATAATTTTATTAATGATATATTAAATTATCAGTACCATTTCCATATCGGTGATACTAGTTTATCTGATCATCAAATGTTCTTTATTAGTATGTATTGACTTAAACTTCATTAAAGAAACTATAACCAATACGAAAACTATATTAAATTATGATGACCCAGCTAAAAATCAAATATGGAATAGTTTGAGTTCATGTGAAACTTTTGATCAAATCGTTGAAGTTTTAACTAAATTAGTTGAAAAATACACTCGAATTCTTCCGGTAAATAATTGCAAAATTGCAAAATTATCCTAATAATGCACGTATAGTAGAATTATATAAAACTGACAGGAGAAAAGTAAAGAAGTTGGTTGTAGATGCTAAAAGGAATTTTTGTTCTGAACAAATAGGGATCCGGGAAATCAAAAAAAATTGTGGGGAATTTACAAATCAGTAATGTTCAATACTAGATACCAAAATCAAACAAGCTCTCTTAAGGTTATTAGTCATGAAAACCGTAAAGTATCGTCTCCTAATGAAATAGCAGAAATAATGAATAAAACATTTTCGATTATAACTGATAATCTCAATATACTAACTGACAACATCAATTATCATTATCTTAATCTTTTTCGCCGTAATGTGCATTCGAATTTTAATCTCTCTCCAACTAACGTAGATTAAGTTATTGAGACCATTCAGTCCTTAAAATTTCTGCTGCAACGGGATATGATGGCGTTTCAACGAAATTTATTAAGAAATTCCAGATTAAGCTAAGATAAGGTGCTTTCCAGATTGCAATAGTAAAAAGCAATAGTTACACCTATCTATAAGGATGGTGACGCCACCAATGCCTTAAATTATAGGCCAATTTCAGTGCTAAGGTTATTTTCTAAAATTTTGGAGAGAATTGCGAAAACAAGATTAACATCTTTTATAAATCTTAATGGTATCTTACACCTGGAGCAATTCGGATTTGAAAAGAACTCGAGTACGACTTCCGCTTGTCTATCTCTGAATGAATTCATAACAAAAAGCACAGATAACGGTAGTAGTATATGTGGCATTTGGCCGTGGGAATTTTGTGCTAGAAAGAGATAGCAATAGCTATGCAAATGAGTTCACGACAAAGGTGTTTGAACTTTTAAGGAATGTTGTTTGTAGAAAGATTTATGCAAATTAGATGTCGTGATTCGCGCTTGCATAATTAGTTTCGGAAAATAAATAGTATAGAAGGTTAACTAGATAATGTATAACAAGTAAGTGCAATGATCTGTTTTATGTTTTATATTGATCTAAAAACAGGTGTTGCACTACTCCAGGAAATGACGTCATGCCCATGTTGTATGGATATGATTGACGTTAAGTGACGTCAGTGGAAGTGACGTTATTGGAATGTTAAAGTAATATGTGAATTTATTTATAATAATGTGCATTAAGTAGTTAACCTTGAAATTAGTATTATTGCAATTATGAAGCTTGGAAAAATTCTATTAAAAAGCTTTTGATGTTAGTTATTAAGCCGGCGTTGTTATTAAGTGTAATATAAACTCATATACAATTTTTCAAGGTTAACAAGCTAATGCAGAATAAATTTCATAATATATAATTTATAATTTCGAAATATATATTATGTTTATATTCAATCATAAACATTATGGAAGGGTATTATGGATTTGCATTTAGGATTAGAGTGTGAGAATATGTGTTATGAAATTTAAAAATTAAATTATTAAGTGGGTTTAAAAAGTTTTAAGGGCAAGGGGTTTAAGATTTTGGTACGATTTATTAGCGTAGAAGCTTCAGTAAATTTAAAGATTTGGAAAAGGGAAAGCTGGGAATTCGGCAGGTTCGGAAAATTGGAATAAGATCTTAAGGGGCCAAGTTCGGAGATTTAGGGCCTCAAGATGGAAGGTTTGAACATAAAAAAATTTGATGGAGTTAGTGTTTTGGTAGTATGATTTAAAAGGGGTCCTTTGGCAGTAGCAAGGACCGAATCGGATCCCGCCGCAGTTATTGGGAGCATGTATCAACCATCTTAGATTTTGAATAGACTATATTATATTGGAAAGATGTAGTGTTATGAAATTATCAAAAATATCCTATAGTATGTAGTGAATGTTTTGGTTTTGTGACAAAAATTAAAAAATGTTTTTGCAGAAATGCACATTAATTTGATTACTTCAAGCTATTTTAATTCTTTTTTTAGGGTATGGAATGTTAAAGTAATATGAGAATTTATTTTCAATAATGTGCATTAAGTAGTTAATCTTGAATTTAGTATTATTGCAAGTTAGGTATGTGTATTATATAAATGGGTGAGGTTCATGAACAAAGAGCCGTTTGTTATTAAATAATATCATAAAGTAACTATATACATAGAGAACTCACGTAGAAGAAAAATCGTAGTCAATTTCATTGATTTGAAATCACCCCAAAATCGTATTTGGGGTTATTTTGTAAAAAGATGACCGTATTTTTGGTATTTCTTTTTTCGCTGAACTGATTTCTTTTTTCTCTAAAAATTGATTTTATATTGTTACATATCTATGCATCACAAACAAATGTTCTTGTAATTTTAAAATGTAATTTTATAGATCTCATAAAGAATAAATCTACACAACACATAGATAATATTTGAAGGCCAACAAAATTTTATTATAATATTGCAAGTGTGATGTAAATTGTAACGGAGATCTATTTGTTTTTATTTTTTTCTCTTTTGTTTAGAAGAATATTTTTTCTAAAAAATAAGAAATATTTTTGGATGGAATATTGAAATTTTCTAAAATATTGGTATTAACCTTTGTGGACCCACAAAGGTATAGTAAGTTAAGATCAAATTTACTGAATGTATTAAGGCAGGTTTTCATTAGACAGATATATCCACTGAAAATGTTAGAGCACACAGAACATACAAAAATGATATTGAAAGAGATTAAGCTAAAAAAAATATCCAAGAAAGTATCCATAAATATCTACGAATTAGATATGTATGCAAAAATTGTATATCTTACAAAAATATTTCTACTAGGTTATTACTTAAATTTCTACTTAAATTTTGAAGTGTCAAAAAAATAAACAAATGTTCAAATTTTATTTTTTAGTGAGAAACTATATTAAAATGACTATATTATCGGTATAAAAATATTATTAATAAACTATGTATATTATTTTTAACAACTTTATAAATAAAAAATTTTAAATTTTTAACTAAATATGAATTTAAACATTATTAAATTAGATTATGTACAATTTTAACTGTCAAAGTGTTGCTGTAATATTTTTTAATAATATAATTTTTTTCTCTCTTTCCCACTGATAGTCTACTATATTTTTCTCTTTCTAAAGTTGCGATAATATTCATGAAATTTCTCATGAAAACCAGCCTTTATGACTATAGATAGATATGGTATGTAATATTTTCTAGATAGCAGAAATCTTAAAAGTATTTTTTGATATTGAATAAGGTAGCATATAGGTACATATAGTTGGTCATAATTAAAAACTGAATTTAAAAATTTTCAAAATTAAGAAGGTGTTTTTAAAAAGAAAAAACATTCGGTACGAAGGGGTTAAACAACTTACCATATCTTTACAAAAAAAAAATTAATTAAGAAGAAACAACTACATGAACAACAAAAAAGTTATTTTAATGCACGATATTTATAACAACGACTTTACACTTACAAGCCGGAACATTCAACTAAAATTTTGAAAAAAAAGGCTATTTGTGTACAAAATAAATTGAGTGTTCCAATCCGGCTTGTAAGATATTTAGGCATTGTTTATAAAATATTTTAAAATTTTTTATGAATATTTTTTTTGTAACTGATGTATGGATATACATACATCCATATCTATACAGATATTCCACTCGTACCACTTTTAAATTTTATTTTTAGAATATAAAATATAGAATACAGATATTCGTCTAGTAACACTTTTAGAAATTATTAAAAAAATTTGAGAAGTTTGTTCGATATTGGTATTATAATACGGGCAATTACTTGTAACCAAGCTTTAGCCAAAATTTTTTCGTTGCTAGAAATAACACCTGATAAACTATTTTGTAATTATCATAATAAAACATTTTTTGCTTATTCGATTTTCCCCATCTAATTAAATCTCTTAGAAATACATTAATAGATTCCGATTTAAAAACCTCAGATGGTATTATAAGCTTTAAAGTTCTCATAGAAATATGGAAGTTCAAATAAATTGAAAAACTAAGATGTGTACCAAATTAACTAGATAACATATTAATCCGCATACTTTTCAAAAAATGAGAGTTAAATTAGCAACACAAATATTTAGTAGAACAGTGAGTGCCGCTATTAATAAATATCGATCTGATATTAAACTAAATAGCTTGTAATTTGAATTTTTAAAATATTGTAAGATTGACTAAAAAGAAAAAAATATATTTTTAGAGGGAATGAAAATAACTTTAAATTTATATTAATATGCACATATTATTATTTTTTCATTTTTTATACTTTTACAATAATAATTCTTGTACCTATAGTTGGGTTATGAACAAAACTAAAATTGATTGATAAAAAATCGAGGTAGAATTGAGGTTTTTTCTTTTTTTAAGAAGTCGAAAAAGTTATATGAAGAAATATATACAAATGTACATACATCAATTGACATACAACAAACTAAAATAAAAGTGAACTAAACTACGATCAAGTTGATTTTACGAAATTAAAAAAACTGTCTACCTTTTTTGTTCCATGTGAATACACTATGTATATAGTTACTTTATGATAATATATTGTTTTAATAAAATGTGCTTACAATAATTTATTTTCTTAATAAATACATATATTAAATAGTAAATCGATATTACTCTGAACTAAAAATGCTCTTTTTATACCCTACACCTAAAGTATAGGGTATATTAACTTTGGTATGGTGTTTCTAACCACCAAAAGGAAGCGAGTTAGATATGCACATGTATATAATATATTCTGAAACAGGATCACCTCCTGAGTCGATTTAACGATGTCCGTCCGTTCGCACGATAACTCAAAAACTAATGAAGCTATCTTGATGAAATTTATATAGTAGATTACTAATCACGAAAGGAAGCTAAGTTCGATTTTGGACAAAATCGGTTCATGGGTTCGGATTCTGGAAGCTTCCGAATGATTCCGGAGCAATGGAGATTATCTCCAAAACCAAGAAAGATAGAACCTTCAAATTTTGTACAATGATGTTCCTTCCCACTCGATTTATGTCTCTAAATTTAAGAGGATTTGGTCCATGGGTTTGGACTTTGGAAGCTTCCGAACGAGCACCAGAGCAAATGAGATTATCTCCAAAACCAATAAAGATATAACCTTCAAATTTGACAGAGTGGTGTTCTTTCATGTTCTATTTAAGTTTCTGAAACGTGAGAGGATTTGGTCCATGGGTTCGGATTTTGGGCCCGGAACGAGCCCCAGAGCAAACGAGATTATCTCCAAAATCAACAAAGATAGAACCTTTAAATTTTGTAAAATGATGTTCCTCCCGTTCGATTTATGTCTCTAAAATTTAAAAGGATTTCGTCAATGGGTTTGGATTTTAGAAGCTTCCGAACGAGCACCAGAGCAAATGAGATTATCTCCAAAACCAACTAAGATATAACATTTAAATTTGGCAGAGTGGTATTCTTTCATGTTTCATTTAAGTCTCTGAAATTTGAGAGGATTTGGTCGATGCGTTCGGATCTTGGAAGCTTCAGAACGAGCCCCAGAGCAAACGAGTATATCTCCACAACTAACAAAGATAAAACCTTTATTTTTAGTACAAGAGTGTGCTGTTATGTTTGTTTTTTTTGAGATTATCTCCAAAACCAACAAAGATAGAACCTTTAAATTTTTTACAATGATGTTCCTTCCCGTTTGATTTATGTCTCGGAAATTTAAGAGGATATGGTCCATAGGTTTGGATTTTGGAAGCTTCCGAACGAGCCCCAGAGCATATGAGATTATCTCCAAAAACAACAAAGATATAACCTTTAAATTTGGCAAAATGGTGTTCTTTCATGTTTGATTTAGGTGTCTGAAATTTAAGAGGATTTGGTCCTTTGGTTTGGATTTTGAAAGCTTCCGAACGAGCCCCAGAGCAAACGAGATTATCTCCAAAATCAACAAGGATAGAACCTCAAAATTTTGTACAATGATGTTCCTTCCCGTTCGATTTATGTCTCTGAAATTTAAGAGGATTTGGTCCATGCGTTTGGATTTTGGAAATCCAAATCCAAACGAGCACCAGAGCAAATGAGATTATCTCCAAAACCAACAAAGATAGATCCTTTAAATTAGGCAGAAAGGTGTTCTTTCATGTTTGATTTAGGTATCTGAAATTTGAGAGAATTTGGTCCTTGGGTTCGGATTTTGGAAGCTTCCGAACGAGCCTCAAAGCAAATGATAATATCTCCAAAACCAACTAAGATATAACCTTTAAATTAGGCAGAATGGTGTTTCTTCATGTTTGGTTTATGTTTCTGAAATTTGTAAGGATTTGGTAAATAGGTTCAAATCTTGGAAGCTTCCGGACGAGCTCCAGAGCAAACGAATATATCTCCACAACCAACAAAGATAGAACTTTTATTTTTACTACAAAGGTGTTCTGTTATGTTTCCTTTTCTGTAAAATTGGAAACTGACATTTAAAAGAATTTGAACCATGGGTTCGTATTTTAGATACTTCCGGACGAGCACAAGAGCAACGAGCATATCTCCAAAACCAACAAAAGTAGAACCTTTAAATTTAGCACAATGGTGTTCTGGCATGTGTTCTTTATGTTCCTGAGATGGATTCGATGAATTGCAGTGGCAATTCGGGTACCTGACGCACACCTCCCAAGCACTAAAAATCTTCGAAATTAATAAAGATAGAAACTTAAAATTTTTTACAAAGGTGTCAAGCATATCCCAAGAGGATGCTTCTTTTACGTTCCTGAAATGGGAGTTGAATAAGACAGAAAAGGGAAGAAGTTCAAACTGCTGCCAAAAAAGCTTGTGGATTTTTAATTTAATTCGAATTATTCAGGTGTAGGGTATTAATAAGTCGGTTGCATCGACTTACTGTTACATTTACTTGTTTTAGTTTTAATTGGCTCAGCATAAGCATACTTCGAAGAAGTGTCTATTACAGTTAGTAAATATTTATTTCCTTTGTTCTACTTTGCATATGGAATCATTTCTACTAAATGGATTTGCCATGTATCATTTAAACCTTTTTTAATAACTTTTTTAACGTGATTAAGTTCAAGTTAAAAGTAAACAACAAATGAAAAAAAACTTGGGTTTAAAAAGTTGTTTTTAATATTAAATAACAGCATTGCATTTTTTACTAAAAGTTTTTAAATTTTTATTTATTAAATAATATCTCGTTTATTTATCCATGAATCATGTTTTTTATCAAAGCCAAGCCATGTAACCAAAACTTGATTTCCTTTTTATACCCTACACCTAAAGTATAGGGTATATTAACTTTGGTATGGTGTTTGTAACCACATAAAGGAAGCGAGTTAGATATGGACATGTATATATATTCTGAATCAGGATCACCTCCTGAGTCGATTTAACGATGTCCGTCCGTCTGTTCACACGATAATTCAAAAACTAATAAAGCTATCTTGATGAAATTTATATAGTAGGTTACTAATTACGAAAGGAAGGCTAAGTTCGAATCTGGACAAAATCGGTCCATGGGTTCGGATTCTGGAAACTTCCGAATAATTCCGGAGCAAACGAGATTATCTCCAAAACCAAGAAAGATAGAACCTTTAAATTTTGTACAATGATGTTCCTTCCCGTTTGATTTATGTCTCTGAAATTTAAGAGGATTTGGTCATTTGGTTCGGATTTTGGAAACTTCCGAACGAGCCTCAGAGCAAATGATATTATCTCCAAAAGCAACAAAGACCTTTATATTAGGCAGAATGGTGTTCCTTCATGCTTGATTTATGTTTCTGAAATTTGTGGGAATTTGGTCCATGGGTTCAAATCTTGGAAGCTTCCGGACGAGCACAAGAGCAATGAGCATATCTCCAAAACCAACAAAGGTAGAACCTTTAAATTTAGTACAATGGTGTTCTGGCATGTTTTCTTTATGTTTCTGAGATGGATTCGATGAATTGGAGTGGCAATTCGGGTACCTGACACACACCTCCCAAGGACTAACAATCTTCGAAATTAATAATGATGGAAACTTAAATTTTTTTACAAAGGTTTCAAGCATATCCCAAGAGGATGCTTCTTTTACATTCCTGAAATTCGAGTTGAATAAGACAGAAAAGGGAAGAAGTTCAAGCACCTGCCAAAAAAACTTATGGATTTTTAATTTAATTCGAATTATTCAGGTGTAGGGTATTAATAAGTCGGTTGCATCGACTTACTGTTACATTTACTTGTTTTCTTATTATTTTTTCCACAAGGTAAAGATAAGGAAATTTAATAGATGTAAGTTCAGGTTCATAAAAACTGCCTTTTATTTGTTTTAGTGTGTAATCAAGTAAATTTTATGTTTTTGGTCAGTTCTTTTTATTTTTGCTATGGTATATATTTCTGTTAACTAATCAGGTTGAAAACCTTTTGTAAATACACCATTAAATTTATTTATACGAACAAATTCTAAAACTTTATATTTTGCTTTTCGGAATACTTTTAATTTATTGTATACAGTTTTTAATAATCATTCCTCATTTTTCTTTGTAACCTTTTTGGGTGGAAGTTTAATTGTATGAGTTATATTTTTCTATTAGCGATGGTAGAATAGTTAGCCATTTATATGTGCCTTGTAAACTGAATTGTTCCCACATCGTGGGAATGGTTACCATAATAATGGTTATGTTGATGAACATAATAATGGTTAATTTTATTTTCCTCATTAGATTTTGCAATTTTTTGTTGAAAAATTCCGCACCTTGATCAGATTGTAAATTTTTTGCTTTTTTACCAGCCCGCTTAAAAATATTTTTCTTTGCTATTAAAACATTATTGGCACTTTTGATTTTAACCGGTTCAGCATGCGCAAATTTTGAAAATGTATCAATTACTGTTAATAAATATTTATATCTCTTGTTGAATATGGAATATAACGAAATCAATTTTCCAAGTATCATTTAAGAAAATTAGAAGAATTTCAAGAAAGAAATAGTGGTTGGGCTTTATAAGCTATTATAAATTTATGTATAAATATAAAGAAATTTTAAACATTTGTTCGATCTAGGACCGAATCGGACCCCGCCGAAGTTATTGGGAGCATGTATCAACGATCTTAGATTTTGAATAGACTATATTATATTAGAAAGATGTAGTGTTATGAAATTATGAAAAATATCCTATAGGATATGAATTTTCATGGTTTTGCAATAAAGAATAAAAAATGTTACTTAAATGCATTTTAACTTGATTATTTCAAGCTACTTTAATTCTTTTTAAATATAAAACATGAAACATATGTATTTTGTGCGGTTGTATGACGTATAAAATCTTGACTAAAATGACTAATGAATGAGTAATGAACTTAATCATGAACTTAATTTAATACAGAATTAAATACATACAAAATGAAAAAAAGCTTTTTGAGATAAATGTATTTTATTAAAATCATATTATTAAATTTACTAAAATAAAAAAGCGAAACTAAAATGCACAAATAAAAAAATTAAAATATTTTAAATATGTGTAGTAATAGTAATATATTTTTTGTATATCCATCAATTATGCTTTTTATTAAAACCAAGCCATTTAACTAAAACTGATTTCCTTTTCTATGGTGTTAATGCAGACTCATAAAAAGAATCGGTTATTGGAGTATTTGTGTTAATCAAGTAAAGTGCATGTTATTTTGTCAGTTCTTTTAATTTTATAATTGTAAATATTTCTGTTTATCAGTTGGGTTGATAACCTTTGCAAAAATACCTTTAAATTTTTTTATATGAACATAATCTCCAACTTTACATTTTGCTTTACGAAACACTTTTAATTTATTGTAGACAGTTTTCAATAGTAATTTTTCGTTTTTCTTTGTAATTTTTTTAGGTTAAAGTTTAATTCTACGATACTATGTTGAGTTGTATTTCTCAATAAGTGAGGGTAAAACCATCCATTTATAATTACCCTGAAAACTAAACTGCTTCCCCATTGAATTTTTTAAAGTACGGTTAAAATGTTCTACTATGGAAGCTATCATTTCAGAATAAGTATGATAATGATTAATTTTTTCACATAAGTTTTCTAAATTCTTTGTTGAGAAACACTTTACCTTGATCAGAATGAATATTTTTTGGGAGTGTTCCAGCCTGTTTAAAATATTTTGCATTTTTAGTTTTAATTGGTTCAACATAAGCATATTTCGAAAAGATGTCTATTATAGTTCATAAATATTTATTTCTTTTGTTAAATTTTGCATATGGAATCATTTCTACTAAATCCATTTGCCATGTATTGTTTAAACTTAATTTTCTTCGACGAAAGTTTCAACTGGCTGGTCTATGTATTTCCGATACTATTTGTGTCCTTGACATTATGCTTGTACCATTTAATCAGATTTTTCAATTCTATTTTATAATTTTCTATAGAGCAACAGTTACATGTATCCGGTCCAGATGACGAGTTGTCGTAAACCCAAGGACAAAGAGCAAAACGAGTTCCATATATTGTCGTAAATTTTTCTGTTGTTGAAAATTCTTTAATATATTTATACATGTGATAAATACTGCATTTTATAAATAGATTACTTGCACATTTCAAGTGATAAAGTGTTTAATTATAAGTAATATTATTCAACAAAATTTGTTTCATATATATATATTGGTTTCTTCGTATAAATAATGCTAACATTTTTAACATTTTAATTATACTCTTGTAAATATTGCTATACAAAAGTTTTTAAATTAATTAAAAAAAAAATGCATGATATTGAGCGAATAATATACAACGAAGAAAAAACTCTGCCAAGAGAACTATTTCATTTTATAAATACTATTCTCATCAATATTCCACATTTATTCGTAGGTAAGAATTAACAAATAAAATTTTTATTTATAAAATGCATGTATGTATGATTTTCTAGTGTATATGACAAATGCAACACACCATTTTGAGAACCTAGATATCTTTATTGAAGATAAAAATTTTGAAGACGGTCAAAATTGAACTTTACAACAACCATGAAGAATTTGAAATCTCTAATGACAATGAAGAGGAGAGACTGTTTAATGAAATAATAAAAATAAAAAGAAGTATTTTAGAATTCGAAATAATATTTACAGGAGATTTGCCAAGACTCTTAAGAGACTTTGATCTCGATATATGTAAGTTTTGAATGATACCCAAAAGTATACATAACAATGTCTACCAATTGGAATATTATGGAAATGGTTCATTATCGGTGTTTAATTCTAGGCAAACAAAAATGCGTAATATACAAAGAAGTGTAAAATATGGAGAGCGGGGAAATGAGGATATATGTTTTGAAACATTTTAAGGTGAGATATGGCCTCTACCGTTTATACAATTAAACCTAAAACTTTGTAATATAATCGAAAAAATAAATAAACTTGTGATATGAATATATGAATGTAAAAATAGTGAATAAATAAATATATGAATACATTTTTTTAGATTATTACTTTTTCCACTTGGGTTTCCTATAGAAACTACAGCTTGTATGTTTTAGGTTTTTTACCAAATTAAAAAAATTAGTGGGTCGCCAGAAAAAGGACCCACTTTTAATGGGATCGGACATCAGGAACCGATATCGGACCTCGGAAAATATTAAAAATTTTAAATTTAAACACTCAGGACAATTGAGTGCGCCGCCAGAATCCGGCCGAATTCGCCAGATGTCAGAGTTCTGCCCAAATTCGCTAGATGTCAGAATTTAGGCCGAGTTCGCCAGAGTCAACACCCACAGATTTAAACATATTTAAATAAAATTAAATGTACCTATGTGAAGGCTACAGGGTAATCCGATGCGAGGATCAGTTCTCTTTGGATTTCTTTAGCAGCAGCATCGCTAAGTTAGGGGATGCTTGGGAGGAAGCCAAAATTGGCCTAATCCCAGCTAGCAAAATCTGGTTGCATCTGGTTGCCTAGGATGGAGATTATCGGGGAGAAGCTTCTCGAGTGCCTTCGAATCCATAACCCGAAGGCTCTAATGGGGAACTGGTCGGTTATAGTGAAGGAGAAATCACCCGAAGAACTGTTAGAGAACAGTATATCGTTTCTCCTTCTTATCAGCGAAGAGAGTTTGGCACCTCTGGAGAATCTAGGGAACAAGCTAAGGTTTAGTATACGTTATACCAAACTGAAAATATTTAAGTTAGGTAGTCCAGGCGTAGACTACCTTGACGAGGTGAACGGGCTACTGGAAAAAATGTCAGTCAACAAAGTGTTTGCAGCAGAAGCAGCCAGTGGAACAAACGATGCGGGTGGTGCAGATTAATCTAAAGCACTCAAAGTGTGCCTCGGATAATCTGCTGGTCCTTCTTGGCGAAGAGGACCTCCACATAGCCTTTATTCAGGAACCATGGGTTAACGCCTCCAATATCAGGGGGTTAAACAACGGTAACTACAATCTATTCTACAAGAATGTAGGTTTAGAAAAAGATAAGCCAAGAACTTGTATTCTAGTAAAAAAACACATTAATGCACATCTCTGTTCTAATTTCAGTTACGAAGATTTGACAGTTGGCAAACTGTTACGAAGATTTGACAGTTGGCAAACAGTTCGATGTTATTCTAAACACTAACCTTAATATATGCAATAGGAGAAGTAGCCCCACATTCACATTCCCAAGCTGCGATAGTTTCTCGGGCTGGGCGGATGTGATAGATATTACATGTACAGATACCGATGAAGCCCTAAAAATAGAATAATGGAGAGTATCGAAGAAAAGATCTTTTTCGGATCACAGCTGTAAATTCTTCAATATCAATCATTAGGCCGAAAATCCCCAGCCCTATAGAAATCCTAGAGCTAGTAACTGGAGAAAGTTCAGAAAGATAGCAACAAAAACAGTTTTGGTAGTAGCTAACTCAGATATTGTGAATGAGAATGAGTTAGAAAAGAGGACTGACATGTTTACAAAGGCCATGGAGGTCTCATTTAAGGTGTCATGTCGTGTCAAACGTAGCAAAAAACCATTTTTGATATTGTGAAATGAGGATTTAACTAACTTAAGCAGGGACACTCGAGATGTCTATAACATCTGCTACAAACAGAATAATTGGCAATTCTACAAGGACCAACTTAGGAAATATAAAAGAGAAATCCGATTGGCCAAGACACGGTCATGGAAAGATTATTGTGAATCCATAGAGAAAACTAGGGACTCAGCTAGACTTAGTAGAGTTTTATCAAAAGAACATTCCAATCCATCCTTCCTTAGAACGGTGGAAGGGAGATGGACTGACTCAACCGCTGAAACCCTAGATCTTTTAGTGCGTACTCATTTTCCAGGGTGCGCAAAGGACACTCATTTGATCAACCAAGTGGTTGACACAAAGCTCCAAAGAGGCCCTGATGAATGGGTCAACTCAGTTAGAACGGAACGAAAGGTTGCCTGGGAAATTGGTAATTTTTTTCCATACAAAGCAACAGGTTTGGATGGTATTTTTCCAAAAATGCTTCAAGAAATGAAGGAACTTGTGGTTCCCTTAATCACCAAACTATTCAAAAGCAGCCTCTAGCTATGCCATATTCCTCTGCTATGGAGGAGGGTGAAGGTGGTCTTTATACCAAAGGTTGGAAAAAGAGGTCATGAAACCGCTAAGGACTTTAGACCGATAAGTCTATCATCCTTCTTACTGAAAAATCTCGAAAGAATACTAGAGTTAGAACTTAGAAAAAAACTACAGAGTACTTCACTATGTAAGTATCAACATGCTTATTTTAAAGGGAAGTCAACCAAGATGGTATTAAGCAGATTAGTACGGAGGGTTGAGCAATCGATACAATACA
Organism: Poecilobothrus nobilitatus; assembly: GCA_947095535.1. Lineage (NCBI taxonomy): Eukaryota > Metazoa > Arthropoda > Insecta > Diptera > Dolichopodidae > Poecilobothrus > Poecilobothrus nobilitatus. The sequence goes on along the minus strand of OX352772.1, from coordinate 256,140,602 downwards.
AAGAATATACGTTGGCCACCTTTCTAGACATAGAAGGTGCTTTCAACAATATTCATTTATCGGCTATACAGGATTCCCAGGAAGATCTAGGGTTAGAAACTGCCCTTAGACAGTGGATCATTAATATGTTGCAATCAAAAGAGATTCAGTCGGAACTCGGCAACCATAAGATTACTTGAAGAGTAAGCAAGGGTACTGTGGCTTTTAGTAATGAACAGAATTCTTAAAGACCTTCGGGATGAGGGAATCAAAACCATCGGTCTGGAAAGTATCTTGATATAATTAGTGGAATTATGGAAAGGGCTTCAGCCAGGGTTGGTGGATGAGCAAATGGTTGTGGCCTATGCATCAACGCGAGTAAAACAGAACTAATGCTATTTACAACAAGAAGGGTGCATGTGAAAGTATTACGGGTGCGTTAAGGTCAACGCCAAATAATGCACTGGATGCACTTTTATACCTTCTCCCGGCTGACCTTCATATTATATCTCTAGCCTGTTGTAGTGCAATCAGACTTCGAGAGAATGGATACTGGCGTGCAAAATCCTATGGACACAGCAGTATTCTAAGCTTGATATATCATGATCTGCCAGATTCTAAAGATTCCGTAATGCCAAGTTTGGAAATTATTAAGAACTTTAAAGTCAAGATTCCATCAAGAAGGAAATGGAAATAGGAAAAATTGAGAGAATTCCTCCCCTTGGAAGAAATTGACACCGCACTCATCCCTGATGGTTCAAAAAAGAAGTGTGGTGTTGGTGCGGGTGTCTATTCAGAATCACTACAAATAGAACATGTTTTCCGCCTTCCAGATAAAGCGAGGGTATTTCAAGCTGAAATGCTAGGAATCTGGAAAGCGTGCCAAATACTAGGGATAAATTATTCTCTGGGAGGAAGCATTGCAATAGTTACGGTTCAGTTCAGAAAATGCTGGACCGTAACTAAATGCAGAAAATTCAGAAATTGAAGCTATCCCGCCGAAACATAGCCAGAACAATAGTTGTGTACACGGGCCACTGGCCAATTAGTGAACATGCGGCCAGCCCAGGTATCCCATTCAATTCACCATGTTACCAATTCACCAATTCAACTATTTAAAGTTTTATATGTTTTATTTACTTTTTAATTTATTTAGTTTGGTATAAGACCAAAATCCTAAAACATACAAGCTGTAGTTTCTATAGGAAATCTAAGTGGAAAAAGTAATAATCTAAAAACATGTATTCATATAGTCAGTTCACTATTTCTACATTCATATATTCATATCACAAGTTTATTTATTTTTTCGATTATATTACAAAGTTTTAGGTTTAATTGTATAAACGGTAGAAGCCATATCTGACCTTGAAATGTTGAGAAAAAATTTATAAGTTTCTTTAAAATATTCAACAATAATTAATTATGAGTACGATAAAAATTATAATATGGAAAAAAACTACGTAACAGTTCCGCATCCCCTCGAATTCCAAATCGGCAAATGTGATTCATGAGGCGTTAGACCTGACAAAATTTTCATGTCAGAAACTGGAACTTTTGGTAAAAAACAATCAATAGACCTATATTGTTATGCCCAAATCCAAAAGAGCTTTGATGGATCTACTTTGCTATGAGAAAATGTCGAGAATAAAATTTAGTATTTGCAAAATAAACCTGAAAACGTGAAAAATAACGGAATCTAAAAAATTGAAAATTGAAAAACATAAAAATTTTATCGTTGAATTGTTAAATAAAAAATTATATACTTAATTTTATTTTTCTTTAATTTATATTGAGATAAGCTGTAAAAAGAAAGAAACCTGAAAATTTAAAAAAAAATAAATAAAAAAACAATATTTTCGAACTCATTCTCATTCACAATATCTGAGTTAGCTACTAGCAAAAGTTTTTTTGTTGCTATCTTTCTGAACTGTCTCCAGTTAGTGGCTCTAGGATTTCTATAAGGCTGGGGATTTTCGGGCTGATGATTGACATCATGATTGACATTGAAGAATATGCAGCTGTGATCCGAAAAAGATCTCTTCCTGGATATTCTCCATTTTTCTATTTTTAGGGCTTCATCGGTACCTATACATGTAATATCTATCACACCCACCCAGCCCGAAAAACTATCCGAGCTTGGGAATGTGAATGTGGGGGTACTTCTCCTATTGCATATATTAATGTTAGCGTTTAGAATAACAGCGAACAATGACTCATTCATTTGTTTCCGTGCTTCCGCATATTCTATGCCGAGCATTAGCATCGCAGCCCACAATCAGCTTGCCACCTGTGGCACTTACCAAATGCTAAAAGCGGGGCGGTGGAGCGGGTTCATCATGTGGCTACGTGGCTACGAATGAGGGCTACGTCAAGGTCCTCCTCGCCAAGAAGGACAAGCAGATTATCCGAGGCACACTTTGAGTGCTTTAGATTAATCTGCATCACCCGCATCGTTTGTTCCACTGGCTGCTTCTGCTGCAAACACTTTGTCGACTGACATTTTTTCCAGCAGCCCGTACACCTCGTCAAGGTAGTCTACGTCTGGACTACCTGACTTAAATATTTGCAGTTTGGTATGACGTATACCAAACCTTAGCTTGTTCCCCAGCTTCTCCAGAGGTTCCAGACTCTCTTCGCTGATAAGAAGGAGAAACGATATACTGTTCTTTAACAGTTCTTCGGGTGATTTCTCCTTCACTATAACCGACCAGTTCCTCATTCCGTCGGGTTATGGATTCGAAGGCACTCGAGAAGTTTCTCCCCGATAATCTCCATCCTAGGCAACCAGATGCAACCAGATTTTGCTAGCTGGAACTAGGCCAATTTTGGCTTTCTCCCAAGCATCCCTTAACTTAGCGATGCTGCTGCTAAAGAAATCCAAAGAGAACTAATCCTTGCATCGGATTACCCTGTAGCCTTCACTTAGGTACATTTAATTTTATTTAAATATTTTTAAATCTGTGGGTGTTGACTCTGGAGAATTCGGCCTAAACTCTGACATCTGGCGAATTTGGCCAGAATTCTGACATCTGGCGCATTCGGCCAGATTCTGGCGGCCCACCCAACTGACCTGAGTGTTTAAATTCAAAATTTTTAATCTTTTCCGAGGTCCGATATCGGTCCCTGATGTCCGGTTCCATTAAAAGTGGGTGCTTTTTCTGGCGACCCCCCACTCTCGATTTTGGATGGGGTCCTCGAAGGTACGAAATAAGGTCCTCAGAGGTCCGAAATATAGTACCAAAGGTCCGGTTTCGGTCGTTGAGGATTCGGCATAGGTCCTTGAGGGTCCGGTATCGGTCCTTGTTACTGCTAAAGGCCATTTATTTATTTGTAAAAATTTTCAGGTTTCTTTCTTTTTACAGCTTGTCTCTTTAGTCTTATGTAAGAAAATTAATAAAAATAAAAACACTTAAAATTTTTCAGGTTTCTTTGTACTTATATTTCAAATATAAGTACAAATTTGTACAATATTTGTACTTATATTTTGTACAAATATAAGTACAAATTTTTCGAAAATATCACATTTTCCAATTTGATCTTTAATAGATTCCATTTAACGTTTTTGACTAAATTTAATTTCCAAAAATTTATTTATACCTGTTTTCACCAACCAAGATGGGGTACCTGTGCCAGGCCAGGAAGAAATTTTATCTGAACCTGACCAGGATCCGAACCTCATACCATTAAAAAAGATTGTAAGTTTACTTTCTGGAGTACTAAATTTTAAACCCCTACAGCGACTTAAACATATTTAAATAAAATTAAATGTACCTAAGTGAAAAAATAAAGGGCAACAACTTTTTACCACAAGGATTAGAATATTGCTAGAGTATAAAAAATAAATTTTTAAATTCAAAACTCTTAAGTTTCTTTAAAATATTCAGCAATAATTAATTATGAGTACGATAAAAAACTATAATATGGAAAACAACTATGTAACAGTTCCGGATCCCCTCGAATTCCAAATCGGCAAATGTGATTCATGAGGCGTTAGACCTGACAAAACTTTCATGTCAGAACCAGGAACTTTTGGTAAAAAACTATCAATAGACCTACATTGTTGTGAAGCAATGGCCAAATCCAAAAGAGTTTTGATGGATCTACTTTGCTATGAGAAATTGCCCGAAGGAGAATAAAATTTTGTATTTGCAAAATAAACCTGAAAACGTGAAAAATAACGGAATCTAAAAAATTGAAAAATGAAAAACATAAAAATTTTATCGTTGAATTTTTAAATAAAAAATTATATACTTAATTTTATTTTTCTTTTATTTATATTTATTGAGACAAGCTGTAAAAAGAAAGAAACCTGAAAATTTAAAAAAAAATAAATAAAAAGAACGATATTTAAAGTTTTATATGTTTTATTTATTTTTTAATTTATTTAGTTTGGTATAAGACCAAAAACCTAAAACATACAAGCTGTAGTTTCTATAGGAAACCTAAGTGGAAAAAGTAATAATCTAAAAAAATGTATTCATATAGTCATTTATTCACTATTTCTACATTCATATATTCATATCACAAGTTTATTTATTTTTTCGATTATATTACAAAGTCTGAGGTTTAATTGTATAAACGGTAGAGGCCATATCTCACCTTGAAATGTTTCAAAACATATATCCTCATTTCCCCGCTCTCCATATTTTACAGTTCTTTGTATATTACGCATTTTTGTTTGTCTAGAATTAAACACCGATAATGAACCATTTCCATAATATTCCAATTGGTAGACATTGTTATGTATACTTTTGGGTATCATTCAAAACTTACATATATCGAGATCGAAGTCTCTTAAGAGTCTTGGCGAATCTCCTGTAAATATTATTTCGAAATCTAAAATACTTCTTTTTATTTTTATTATATCATTAAACGGTCTCTCCTCTTCATTGTCATTAGAGATTTCAAATTCTTCATGGTTGTTGTAAAGTCTGGTTTTAACCGTCTTCAAAATTTCACCATTTTTATCTTCAATAAAGATGTCTAGGTCTTTTTAATTATTGAATAAAAATGGTTGTTGCATTTGCCATATACGCTGGAAAACCACATAAGAAATATATATAAATATATATATAATTATATATGTTCAAGTTAGTTTTTTTAAAATTTTAAAATAAAACACGTTGATTTTAATTTTAACTTCTTTATTTATTTGCTTCAAGAAAAGAACTGCTTAAAAATAATATTTTTTCAATACAATCAATTTCTTAATACTAAAAATGTTTTACAGTTGAAAAATGCTGATTTTGCATTATCAGCGTTTTTCGATAATTGCTTAATAATTTTTAGTTCATTTCGTACATATTGAGTATTGACCTCATATGATGACGAAATGTACCATCAGCTAATTTATTAATCATGTTTAAAAAAAATGCGTTTACTTATTTACGATCGATTGTGAAATACGCACTTAGGTTCAAGTGAGTTTAAAAAAAAATAGAAATGAATAAGTGTGCAACAATAAAATATGAAATTATGTTTTTATTTTAGAGGAATGGAGTTTTTTGTCCCTGTTGAGTAATTCCATCCCTTTGTACAATATTGTTTGGTACAATAGTGATGGTCTTATCAGTAGGGGATGGTGTGGATGTAACTTCTCCCTCCTTAGAATCCGACTCCCGGCGGATATCATTTAAATTGAAGATTACTTTTGGTACAGTGAATTTTAATCTCGATTTCAAACGAATTCCAATGAAAATGAATACTATTATTATTAAAAAGATAAACGAATCTGTAATTACACTGGTATACCATTTCCGTGTATTATCAAATTTAATTTCTTCAATGTGTCTGGTATTATTTATATGTCTCGCGTGCAAAGTTTCCAGATCGATTTCATTTACTATATTCTTTACCTTTATTTCACGTTCGACGTACGGTAAAATTTTGTTTACATAATATTTAAGTTCAGTATCATTTATTTAAAAATTATTTATTGAAATTATACAATTAGAAAATTTTATTAAGTTGTTACCTCTAATTTTAATTTCATTTTGTGAATTACAATTATTGAATAAAAATGTTTCATTTAAGTTTTTTGTTATTAATACATTTTTGTTAATTATTTCTATGTCACTAGTATCATTCTTATGATAAGTACAAATCATTTCATCTGTATTTAGTAGGTTTGATATACACTTGTCATCAAATGACATTAGTTCTGAATCTAAAATTACTTTTTTCTCTAGATATTTAAAAATTTTTTGTTTACAAATAATAATTTTTTCTATTTCATTACTTAATTCTAAGTTTTTATTTTTATTAGGAATTTTTACAATATCGGTTTTGTAACATAGATCTGTGGTAAAATTAGGTATTGAGACAATAAATACAATTTTGTTTTCATTAAGTGCTACAGTATTTTTTATAAACGGTAATTTTTCTAGTGTGATATTAAAATTATTAATTTCCTCATTTGTCAAGATATTTTTTGATAAAATTTCTAATTTACTAGATAATATTATTTCTTTAATATTGGATATTTGTTTTGTAAGTAATTTTATATTATCTGTTATTTCTAATTCTATTCTAAGTAATTTAATATCCTAATCAATTCGTTCTATATTATTTTGTATCTTACTAATTTCGTTTGATATTTTTTTTTGTGAGGAATTGATGTGGTCAGTTATATTAGTTATATGATCTGATAAGTTTTTATTAATAAAAATTTGTTTATTCGCGTTTATTATTAGTGCATTATTATTTTTTTCGATTACTTTAAAATGTTCTTGAATTTCGTCTCTGTCATTATTATCCATTGTACCCGTAAGAAAACGTAGACCATTACCTACAACGTTAATTAAACCCCTTTTTTGTATATGATGTGAGATTATGCTGTCAAAGTCATCTTGTAAATGCTTTAGACCATGCAATATGTTAATAGAAATTTCATTTTTGTTTTGTAAATGTTCCACATTTTGTGTGATTTTATTTATAGCTTCTTCGTACAGGTCCAAGTTGATAATATGCATTATTTTCGAATAATTGTAGATTATATTTATTTTAGAATCTTATACGAGGATATACCCGTTCCCATTTTGTAGTTCATTAATTTCGATGTAAGAACATGCAATTACATTAAGAGGACAAAGTAGAATCATGCTGAAGAAAATAGTTCCTAAAGTAGTAATAAAGCAAATAATTTCAAATTTAGTATTGTTATCTGTTAGTATCGAAAAAAAAAAATTAAATGTATGTGTCAAAGTGTAATTCCGATTACCAGTAAAAACTGCGAATAAAGTAATCAAAAGTGTTATCTTAAAATAGTTGGAGTGTCAGATTGACTTGATTGAATTTTGATTTTTAACTTATTATTATTGTTTATTTTTTTGGTTAGTTTTCATGCTTACATTTTTTTTTGAATTGGCTGATATATCTAGGTAAGATTTCATTATTAACTTGGAAATAATTCTCACTTTGATTTTTTATTTCAGTTTTTTTATAATATGGTTGAAGTTTGCTGACCCGGTTAAGTTTTAAATAATTTGATGCTTTTTCTTTTTTTCTATTTTCATTAAGTTTCTTTAATTTTTTAGTTTTTGATGTCATCAGTCTTTCATGGATGATAGGATATTGTGCGGACGAGATTGTACCATTAATGAAATCAATGGGTCTTTGATTGGTTGAGGAATGGATTGTTTCGTTGTACGTTTTAACAGCTTTGACAACAGGATTTTCATCTGTTGGTAAGCCTTCTTCTTTTTCAATTGTCTGTAAAATTCTAAGATGTTAATTTAGTGTATTGTGGAATCTTTCTATATCCGCGTTACTACTATGGTTATTTGGAGTAGTGAAGTGGATATCAATTCCTTCATTGTTCAAGTAATTTTTAAAATTTAAACTATTAAAGCCTTTTTCTCTATCTGTGACTATTCTTTTGGGTTTACCAAGAGACGCAAGATATTTCATAAGTCCGTTTTTTAGGTCAGACCAATTGCTTGACTTTATAGGGAAAACTTGCACACTTTTGGTAAATTTATCTATAGAGGTAAGGTATGGGTCTCCTTTGGTTTTGAACCAAATGTCCATGTGAATTATTTCTAAAGGTTTACTGGTAGTTTGTGAAATTTTGAATGGTAATTTTAGAGGTTTACGTTCGTATTTAGCAGAGTTGCAAATATGACAATTATTTATGACTTTTTGAATTTCCTCTTTCAATTTAGGAAAATAGTATCTTTTTTTTAAGTCTAAATAGACAACATTAATACCTCTGTGGTTGGTCTTTACATGTTGATCAAGAATGAGTTCCTGCAATCCTTGACGATATAAAATGTCACTGAGTAAGAGTGAGCATTTGTTTAATTTTATTAATTTGTTTTTTGAAAAATATTTTAGGTATGTATTTTGAAAAGCGCTGTAAATATTAATATCTTCAATCATAATCCCTATTATTCCTTTACTTGGAATATGATCTTTAAAAATTTTAATGAAAAATTCTTCATTAGGATTAGGATGTATAAAGATTTTTCTTTTTCTATGATTAATATAATTTGTAAAGATTGATAGGTGAATCAGATATGGGAATATATTCGGAATTATCTTCGTCAGCTGAATGCATTGTAGCATCAGTTGATCGTATTTCGTCAATTTCCATGTCGTTTGAATTATTTTCATTCGAATTTAACCTATTTAAATTAGATTCATTTAAATGAATCTCGACACGAGAGAGAGCATCAGCAACTTTGTTTTCCCGTTCACTCAAATATTCTATTTCAAAATTAAATTCTTCTAACTTGATTTTCCATCTTTGCAATTTGCAATTAGGTTCTTTTAAATTATGAAGCCACTGTAAAGGTTTATGGTCTGTTCTAATAGTGAATTTACGACCAAAGATATACGGGCGAAAATATTTAGTAGCCCAAACAATTGCAAGCAATACTTTTTCTATTGTTGAATATTTACACACATGTTCATTGAGTGTACGTGAAGCGTAACAAATTGGGTGGTTATTCTGTGAAAGAACAGCACCGATAGCAAAATTGCTGGCATCTGTAGTAAGTAAAAAGTGTTTTGAAAAATCGGGATAAACTAATATTGGATCTGTTGTAATTAAGAATTTTAATTTTTCAAATGCTTCTTTGTATTCAGCATTTGTGATGTTAATATTTTTCCCTTTTTTTAGACAATTTGTTAGTGGTTTTGAAATTTTTGCGAAGTCTTTAATGAATTTTCTGTAATATCCAACTAAGAAACTTTTAATTTGTTTCTGTGTTTTGGGTATTGGAAATTTAGTTATAGCCTCTATTTTATTTGGATTTGGTTTAATACCATTTGTCGTGATAATATGACCAAGAAACTCAGTTTCTTGTTTCATAAATTCACTTTTATCCAATTGTATTTTAAGGTTTGCGCTATTTAATTTACTTAAAATCTTCTTCATATTATCTAGATATTCTTATTTGCTTGTACTAAACATAATAATATCATCTAGATATACATAACAACATTTGCCTATGAATTCCTTAAGTACGGAATTCATTAGCCGTTGGAATTATGCAGGAGCATTTTTAAGACCAAATGTCATCCTGACAAACTCGTAGTGACCGTTATAGGTACTATCACTGATAGTAATATTATTTAGTTTCCGGTAATCAATTACGATGCGCCATTTTTGTCTTTGTGACGCATCCAATTTTTTTGGGACAACCCATATGGGTGCGGAATAGGGAGATTCACTATGCCTAATGATTCCTTGTTGTAGCATTTCCTCAATTTGGTTATCGACTTCCTGGCGGTGAATTTCAGGATAGCGATATAACTTGGTATAGATAGGGAGTTCACTTGTTTTGTTAATACTATGTTTAATCTCGTGAGTAAATATAAGGTTGTCACCTTCGTGGTAGAAGGCTTTGTCGAACTTCTTTAAAACATTCAAAAGTTCTTTTTTTGTAATTTTGTCTAAATGCTCACATCGGATTGAATTTTGATTAACAAATATTTCGTTTTGAAATATTTCTAACTCTTTTAATGGAACTGGTATATGATACTCCTTCTCTTCATTTTCCTTGAAGTAAAAAGGAATTTCATTACCCGATTTGAATTTAATTATTTTATTTTCATAATTAATATCAGTTATGAGTGGAATCAGAATATTATTACCAAATATGCCGTCGAATTTATCATGAAATTGCAGCTCTAGAAATTCAAGCTTAATATCGAAACCAAATTCAAGAAAACAATCGATTTTTATTTTAGTAGTGCATTTAATAGTATTAGTAAGTGTCTTTACTTTAATTGGATTAATTTTGGTACTGTAAATAGGATTACAAATTCCTGTATTGATAACACTCATTGTTGCTCCGGTATCTACAATAAATTTAAGCGGCCTTCCTTTAGATTGGATCTTTATATAAGGAAGTCGTTGTTCTGTGCTTCCGAGGCTGTTAATTGAAACTTTTGATACATTATTCATATGAGCTTGTATTGTGGGGTTCACGTCCATACGGTTATGTTGTGTAGACTGTGAACTTTGAGAGTTTTGTCGATTTACAAAATTGTTATTGTTATTTTGATTAAAGCTTCTGTTTTGATATGAATTATTACTATTGTTAAAATTATGTCTGTTGTTAGTATTAGCCGTATTTTGAGATCTGTGATTGTTATTACTGTGGTTATTGTAATTAATGTACCTGTTGTTGTTGTTAGTATTGTTAGGATTTCTGTTATTGTATATAGTATTACTTCTAGAGTTGTTATTTTTAAGATGATTACTATGATTGTATGAATAATTATTACTTTTATATTTTTGGAAATTTGGATTTCCATTATTACGAATATTATTTTTATTCGGAGAATAATAAGCATACCCACTTTCATAGAGAATATCGATAGCTTTTTCTAGACTATCGGGGTTTCTACTGTAAAGAATGGAACGCATTGGTTCTGGAATTTTATCCATAAAAACTCTTAAAGCGGTTTGGAAATTATTTTGCGCGGAATATGGCGAATTTTGTTCGTTTTTTATTTTATTATTTAATCTCCGTAAACAAATTTTTATTTGATTAAATAGATCTACACTATTTGTAGAGAAACTGACATCTCGTAAATTATCATATAATTCTTGAGTGGATTTTTTTTCTCCGAAATTGTTTAAAAGTACAGTCCTAATTTCAGACCATTGTGTTACATGATTATTTATTTCAATTATTTCCCTAGCCTTATTAATTAATTTACTTTTTACTCTATCTAATAATATTACTTGACTTGCATTATCATATCTTAAAATTAAAGGTATTATATTTTCTACTAAATCTAAAAATGTGTTAAGATTCTCACCTTTTCCATCGAAGGTTGGTAAATTATCGATGTACTTTATTGGATCAATTGATAACGTTAGTGGTTGCTGTGGTTGTTGTGGTTGTCGAGGTTGTGGTAGTTGTTGATTTACCATTTTGCTTGTTGTATCCTCTTCCGAACTTTCACTAGACTCTTGAGGTTTTTTATAGTTGATTGGATTAAATCTTTTTCCACGAAATTGATTTCTTTTAAACATTCACTTTTTTATTTTTTATTTTTTTTTTTGTTTTCTGATTATAGCTTATAAATTATAACAGCTATTTGATTTATTTGCTTGTTTTTTTATTTTTATAATTTTAAAAGTATCAAACCCCTTTTTTTTGTTATAATAATTTAATATTAAATATTAAAAGTTAAGTATTAATTAAAATAATATTAAAAATGTTATTATTATACTTTTATTATATAGTTTTTGAGAGAAAAAAAATGTTTCTCTTAATTAGATTCACCTTTTCAAAATGAATTCACAACTTAAATTTTAGAGTTAATGTCTGAGTCTTTTCTCTTTAATAAAGAGTATGGTTTTATTTTAATAAATATTATTTTATATATTTTTTTTTTTCACTAAACTTTTTATCACTATGGGTTCCTTTTACTTTTGGGATCCTACCGACTGCGCCAATTATATATGTTCAAGTTAGTTTTTTTTAAATTTTAAAATAAAACACGTTGATTTTAATTTTAACGTCTTTATTTATTTGCTTCAAGAAAAGAACTACTTAAAAATAATATTTTTTCAATACAATCAATTTCTTAATACTAAAAATGTTTTACAGTTGAAAAATGCTGATTTTGCATTATCAGCGTTTTTCGATAATTGCTTAATAATTTTTAGTTCATTTCGTACATATTGAGTATTGACCTCAAATGATGACGAAATGTACCATCAGCTAATTTATTAATCATGTTTAAAAAAAATGCGTTTACTTATTTACGATCGATTGTGAAATACGGCACTTAGGTTCAAGTGAGTTTAAAAAAAAATAGAAATGAATAAGTGTGCAACAATAAAATATGAAATTATGTTTTTATTTTAGAGGAATGGAGTTTTTTGTCCCTGTTGAGTAATTCCATCCATTTGTACAATATTGTTTGGTACAATAGTGATGGTCTTATCAGTAGGGAATGGTGTGGATGTAACTATATATATATATATGCATTTTAATAAATAAAATGTTATTTGTTAATTCTTACCTGCGAATAAATGTGGAATATTGATGAGAGTAGTATTTATAAAGCGAAATAGTTCTCTTGGCAGTTGTCTTCGTCTGTTTACAAAACTTCTACACCGTTAAAGATAGAGAAAAGAAATTTTACCCATGGGTAGGTCTCATAGAAAAAATAATTTTGTGGAACAACTTTTTCATGTAGCCCCATCCATTACGGAGGTACAGCCCCTCAAACTTTGAAAAAGCCCTATTTTTAAATGCATATATCTTATGTTTCGCTCAAGATTTTTTCAATCTAAAAACGTCATGCGACAGGTATTTGTTTTATATTTGTAAATTAATATCAAAATTATACAATTTTTTTAAATTCAGTATTTAAATTTACCGTTATGTGAAAACCAAATTTTGCATGATTTTTCGACTTTCATAACTCTGGCACGCTTTTAGATATAGGCTCGAAATTTTGAGGCAAGAAAGAACTTTTAGAATTAGTATAAGTTTGCTCAGAATATTTTTTTGGGCAACCCCTGTTTATGAGCTATTAGGGCTCAAAAATTGAAAATTTACTATTTTTAAACACCTGTAACTTAGGAATCTGTACACATTTTACTTCGGAAAGATATAAAAATTAAAGCTACAGTAATATATTTTAACGTGTGTTAAAGGTTTATTTTAGTTATATAGGGTTCCATAGTTACAGCTCTTCAAAATTACGAAAAAGCCCCATTTTCAGATGTATACATGTCAGGCTTTACGTAATAGTTTTGCAATCTAAAACCGCCAGAAGACCGGAAATTTTGTTATCTACATAAAGCAATACTAAAATTATGCAATATTTTGTAATTTATTATTTAAATTTACCGTTATGTGAAAACCACATTTTGCATGAAATATCTTTTTTCATAACTCCGGCAAGCCTTTAGATAGGAACCTGAAATTTTGAGACAGCAAAGAACTTTTAGAATTAGTATAAGTTTTCTTAGAAATTTTTTTTGTGTAACTCCCTATTTAAGAGATATTAGGGCTGAAAAATTGAAAATTTGGTATTAGGCACCTGTAACTTAAGCACCTGTACAAATTTTTCTTCAGCAGGACATAAAAATAAAACTTCAATAATGTATTTTTACGTGTGTTAACGGTTTTGCTTGGTTATATAGGGTTCCTGACTTACAGCCCCTCAAAATCCAGAAAAGTTCAATTTTCACATTTTTTCTTATTACATCTTATTACGCGTATATGAAATTTTCAAATTTTTGTGCAAATCACAATTCTAAACAGTTTGTATTGTATTTTGGAAATGTGCGCTTTTAAAAACCGTTGGTTTACATTCTACCTTGTTTTTAATTAATTTTAAAAACCGTTGGTTTACATTTTACCTTGTTTTTAATTAATTTAAAAACCTTTGTATAGCAATATTTGCAAGAGTATAATTAAAATGTTAAAAATGTTAGCATTATTTATACGAAGAAACCGATATATATATATATGAAAGAAATTTTGTCGAATAATATTACTTATAATTAAATACTTTATCACTTGAAATGTACAAGTAATCTATTTACAAAATGCATTTTTTTTAACATGTATAAATACATTAAAGAATTTTTAACAACAGAAAAATTTACGACAATATATGGAACTCGTTTTGCTCTTTGTCCTTGGGCTTACGTGAAATCTCTATAGAAAATTATAAAATAGAATTGAAAAATCTGATGAAATGGTATAAGCATAATGTCAAGGGCACAAATAGTATCGGAAGTACATGGACCAGCCGTACGAAACTTTCGTTGAAGAAAATTTATTCAAAAAGGTTTAAACGATACATGGCAAATCGATTTAGTAGAAATGATTCAATATGCAAATTTAACAAAGGAAATAAATATTTATGAACTGTAATAGACATCTTTTCGAAATATGCTTATGCTGTACCAATTAAAACTAAAAATCCAAAACATTTTAAACGGGCTGGAACACTCCCAAAAAATATTCAATCAGTATATTATAAATATTTAATCATTATCATAAATATTCTGAAATGAAAGCTTCCATAGTAGAACATTTTAACCGTACTTTAAAAAATTCAATGGGGAAACAGTTAAGTTTTCAGGGTAATTATAAATGGATGGTTTTACCCTCACTTATTGAGAAATACAACTCAACATATCTTCGTACAATTAAACTTCAATCTAAAAACATTACAAAGAAAAATGAAAAATTACTATTGAAAACTGTTTACAATAAATTAAAAGTGTTTCATAAAGTAAAAAGTAAAGTTGGAGATTATGTTCATATAAAAAAATTTAAAGGTATTTTTGCAAAGGTTATCAACCCAACTGAATTGAAAATAGAAATATTTACAATTGCAAAATTAAAAGAACTGGCCAAATAATATACAATTTACTTGATTAACATAATCCAATAACCAATAACCAATAATTAACATAATACAATTTACTTGATTAACATAATCCAATAACCAATAACCAATAATTAACATAATACAATTTACTTGATTAACATAATCCAATAAAATCCAATATCATTCTTTTTATGAGCCTGAATTAACACCAAAGAAAAGGAAATCAAGTTTTAGTTAAATAGCTTGGTTTTCATAAAAGTATAATTCATGGATAAACAAAAAAGATATTACTATTACTACACATATTTAAAATATTTTAATATTTTTATTTGTGCATTTTAGTTTCGCTTTTTTATTTTAATAAATTTAATAATATGATTTTAATAAAATACTTTTTTCTCAAAAATTTTTTTTTCATTTTGCATGTATTTAATTCTGTATTAAATTAAGTTCATGATTAAGTTCATTACTCATTAGTCATTTTAGTCAAGATTTTATACGTGATACAACCGCACAAAATACATCTGTTTCATGTTTTATATTAAAAAAGAATTAAAATAGTTTGAAATAATCAAGTTAGAATGCATTTAATTAACATTTTTTATTCTTTATTGCAAAACCATAAACATTCACTATATACTATAGGATATTTTTGATAATTTCATAACACTACATCTTTCCAATATAATATAGTCTATTCAAAATCTGAAATCTAAAAAAAAAATCTAAAATCTAAGAAGATATTGATTTGGTTGATTCTATATTCAACAAGGGATATAAATATTTATTAACTGTAATTGATACATTTTCAAAATTTGCGTATGTTGAACCGGTTAAAATCAAAAGTACTAATAATGTTTTAATAGCAAAGAAAAATATTTTTAAGCAGGCTGGTAAAAAAGCAAAAAATTTACATTCGTAAAAAGGTACGGAATTTTTCAACAAAAAATTGCAAAATCTAATGAGAAAAAATAAAATTAACCATTATCATACATATTCAGAAATAAAAGCATCAATTGTAGAACGTTTCAATCGTACGCTAAAAAACACGATGTGAAAACAATTTAGTTTACAAGGCACATATAAATGGTTAACTATTCTACAATCGCTAATAGAAAACAAGAAAGAATACAGTTGCCTTTGTCAACTCTTAGATATCCTTACGAACCGTTAGTATGTTCACAGCCTGTCACTCTTACAATATTATTTTTGCAAAAATTGCAAAATCTAATGAGGAAAAATAAAATTAACCATTATCATACATGAGGCGTTAGACCTGACAAAACTTTCATGTCAGAACCAGGAACTTTTGGTAAAAAACTATCAACAGACCTACATTGTTGTGAAGCAATGCCCAAATCCAAAAGAGTTTTGATGGATCTACTTTGCTATGAGAAATTGCCCGAAGGAGAATAAAATTTTGTATTTGCAAAATAAACCTGAAAATGTGAAAAATAACGGAATCTAAAAAATTGAAAAATGAAAAACATAAAAATTTTATCGTTGAATTTTTAAATAAAAAATTATATACTTAATTTTATTTTTCTTTTATTTATATTTATTGAGACAAGCTGTGAAAAGAAAGAAACCTGAAAATTTAAAAAAAAATAAATAAAAAGAACAATATTTAAAGTTTTATATGTTTTATTTAATTTTTAATTTATTTAATTTGGTATAAGACCAAAAACCTAAAACATACAAGCTGTAGTTTCTATAGGAAACCTAAGTGGAAAAAGTAATAATCTAAAAAAATGTATTCATATATTCATTTATTCACTATTTCTACATTCATATATTCATATCACAAGTTTATTTATTTTTTCGATTATATTACAAAGTTTTAGGTTTAATTGTATAAACGGTAGAGGCCATATCTCACCTTGAAATGTTTCAAAACATATATCCTCATTTCCTCGCTCTCCATATTTTACACTTCTTTGTATATTACGCATTTTTGTTTGTCTAGAATTAAACACCGATAATGAACCATTTCCATAATATTCCAATTGGTAGACATTGTTATGTATACTTTTGGGTATCATTCAAAACTTACATATATCGAGATCGAAGTCTCTTAAGAGTCTTGGCAAATTTCCTATAAATATTATTTCGAAATCTAAAATACTTCTTTTTATTTTTATTATTTCATTAAACGGTCTCTCCTCTTCATTGTCATTAGAGATTTCAAATTCTTCATGGTTGTTGTAAAGTCTGGTTTTAACCGTCTTCAAAATTTCACCATTTTTATCTTCAATAAAGATGTCTAGGTCCTCAAAATGGTTGTTGCATTTGCCATATAGGCTGGAAAACCACATAAGAAATATATATATATATATATGCATTTTATATTTTTATATTTTTTTTTCGTTGTATATTATTCGCTCAATATCATGCACTTTTTAGCACATTTCCAAAAAAATTTTGAAAAAATGTGCTTAATAGTTTCACTCTGTCCGTCCGTCCGTTCGTCTGTTTACAAAACTTCTACACCGTTAAAGATAGAGAAAAGAAATTTTAACCATGGGTAGGTCTCATAGAAAAAATAATTTTGTGAAACAACTTTTTTATGTAGCCCCATCCATTACGGAGGTACACCCCTTCAAACTTTGAAAAAGCCCTATTTTTTAATGCATATATCTTATGTTTCGCTCAAGATTTTTTCAATCTGAAAACGTCATGCGACAGGTATTTGTTCTATATTTGTAAATTAATATCAAAATTATACAATTTTTTTAAATTCAGTATTTAAATTTACCGTTATGTGAAAACCAAATTTTGCATGATTTTTCGACTTTCATAACTCTGGAACGCTTTTAGATATAAGCTTGAAATTTTGAGGCAAGAAAGAACTTTTAGAATTAGTATAAGTTTGCTCAGAATATTTTTTTGGGCAACCCCTGTTTATGAGCTATTAGGGCTCAAAAATTGAAAATTTACTATTTTTAAACACCTGTAACTTAGGAATCTGTACACATTTTACTTCGGAAAGATATAAAAATTAAAGCTACAGTAATATATTTTAACGTATGTTAAAGGTTTATTTTAGTTATATAGGGTTCCATAGTTACAGCTCTTCAAAATTACGAAAAAGCCCCATTTTCAGATGTATACATGTCAGGCTCTACGTAATAGTTTTGCAATCTAAAACCGCCAGAAGACGGGAATTTTGTTATCTACATAAAGCAATACTAAAATTATGCAATATTTTGTAATTTATTATTTAAATTTACCGTTATGTGAAAACCACATTTTGCATGAAATTTCTTTTTGCATAACTCCGGCACGCCTTTAGATAGGGACCTGAAATTTTGTGGCAGGAAAAAACTTTTAGAATTAGTATAAGTTTCCTTAGAAAATATTTTTGTGTAACTTCCTATTTAAGAGGTATTAGGGCTGAAAAATTGAAAATTTGGTATTAGGCACCTGTAACTTAAGCACCTGTACAAATTTTTCTTCAGCAGGACATAAAAATAAAACTCCAATAATGTATTTTTACGTGTGTTAACGGTTTTGCTTGGTTATATAGGGTTCCTGACTTACAGCCCCTCAAAATTCCAGAAAAGTTCAATTTTCACATTTTTTCTTATTACATCTTATTACGAGTATATGAAATTTTCAAATTTTTGTGCAAATCACAATTCTAAACAGTTTGTATTGTATTTTGGAAATGTGCCCTTTAAAAACCGTTGGTTTACATTCTACCTTGTTTTTAATTAATTTTAAAAACCGTTGGTTTACATTCTACCTTGTTTTTAATTAATTTAAAAACCCTTGTATAGCAATATTTGCAAGAGTATAATTAAAATGTTAAAAATGTTAGCATTATTTATACGAAGAAACCAATATATATATAAATGAAAGAAATTTTGTCGAATAATATTACTTATAATTAAATACTTTATCACTTGAAATGTACAAGTAATCTATTTATAAAATGATTCTTTTTTAACATGTATAAATACATTAAAGAATTTTCAACAACAGAAAAATGTACAATATATGGAACTCGTTTTGTTCTTTGTCCTTGGGCTTACGTCAAATCTCTATAGAAAATTATAAAATAAAATTGAAAAATCTGATTAAATGGTACAAGCAATGATGTCAAGGGCACAAATAGTATCGGATAATGTCAAGGGCACAAATAGTATCGGAAGTACATAGACCAGCCGTACGAAACTTTCGTTGAAGAAAATTTATTCAAAAAGGTTTAAACGATACATGACAAATCGATTTAGTAGAAATGATTCAATATGCAAATTTAACAAAGGAAATAAATATTTATGAACTGTAATAGACATCTTTTCGAAATATGCTTTTGCTGTACCAAATAAAACTAAAAATCCAAAACATTTTAAACGGGCTGGAACACTCCCAAAAAATATTCAATCTGTATATTATAAATATTTAATCATTATCATACATATTCTGAAATGAAAGCTTCCATAGTAGAACATTTTAACCGTACTTTAAAAAATTCAATGGGGAAACAGTTAAGTTTTCAGGATAATTATAAATGGATGGTTTTAACCTCACTTATTGAGAAATACAACTCAACATATCTTCGTACAATTAAACTTCAATCTAAAAACATTACAAAGAAAAACGAAAAATTACTATTGAAAACTGTTTACCATAAATTAAAAGTGTTTCGTAAAGTAAAATGTAAAGTTGGAGATTATGTTCATATAAAAAAATTCAAAGGTATTTTTGCAAAGGTTATCAACCCAACTGGTAAACAGAAATATTTACAATTGCAAAATTAAAAGAACTGACCAAATAACATACAATTTACTTGATTAACACAAATAATCCAATAACCGGTTCTTTTTATGAGCCTGAATTAACACCAAAGAAAAGGAACTCAAGTTTTAGTTAAATAGCTTAATTTTCATAAAAGCATAATTCATGGATAAACAAAAAAGATATTGCTATTACTACACATATTTAAAATATTTTAATTTTTTTATTTGTGCATTTTAGTTTCGCTTTTTTATTTTAATAAATTTAATAATATGATTTTAATAAAATACATTTTTCTCAAAAATTTTTTTTTCATTTTGCATATATTTAATTCTGTATTAAATTAAGTTCATGATTAAGTTCATTACTCATTAGTCATTTTAGTCAAGATTTTATACGTGATACAACCGCACAAAATACATCTGTTTCATGTTTTATATTAAAAAAGAATTAAAATAGCTTGAAATAATCAAGTTAAAATGCATTTAATTAACATTTTTTATTCTTTATTCCAAAACCATAAACATTCACTATATACTATAGGATATTTTTGATAATTTCATAACACTACATCTTTCCAATATAATATAGTCTATTCAAAATCTAAAATCTAAAAAAAAAATCTAAAATCTAAGAAGATATTGATTTGGTTGATTCTATATTCAACAAGGGATATAAATATTTATTAACTGTAAATGATACATTTTCAAAATTTGCGTATGTTGAACCGGTTAAAATCAAAAGTGCTAATAATGTTTTAATAGCAAAGAAAAATATTTTTAAGCGGGCTGGCAAAGCAAATTTACAATCTGATCAAGGTACGGAATTTTTCAACAAAAAATTGCAAAATCTAATGAGAAAAAATAAAATTAACCATTATCATACATATTCAGAAATAAAAGCATCAATTGTAGAACGTTTCAATCGTACGCTAAAAAACACGATGTGAAAACAATTTAGTTTACAAGGCACATATAAATGGTTAACTATTCTACAATCGCTAATAGAAAACAAGAAAGAATACAGTTGCCTTTGTCAACTCTTAGATATCCTTACGAACCGTTAGTATGTTCACAGCCTGTCACTCTTACAATATTATTTTTGCAAAAATTGCAAAATCTAATGAGGAAAAATAAAATTAACCATTATCATACATGAGGCGTTAGACCTGACAAAACTTTCATGTCAGAACCAGGAACTTTTGGTAAAAAACTATCAACAGACCTACATTGTTGTGAAGCAATGCCCAAATCCAAAAGAGTTTTGATGGATCTACTTTGCTATGAGAAATTGCCCGAAGGAGAATAAAATTTTGTATTTGCAAAATAAACCTGAAAATGTGAAAAATAACGGAATCTAAAAAATTGAAAAATGAAAAACATAAAAATTTTATCGTTGAATTTTTAAATAAAAAATTATATACTTAATTTTATTTTTCTTTTATTTATATTTATTGAGACAAGCTGTGAAAAGAAAGAAACCTGAAAATTAAAAAAAAAATAAATAAAAAGAACAATATTTAAAGTTTTATATGTTTTATTTAATTTTTAATTTATTTAATTTGGTATAAGACCAAAAACCTAAAACATACAAGCTGTAGTTTCTATAGGAAACCTAAGTGGAAAAAGTAATAATCTAAAAAAATGTATTCATATATTCATTTATTCACTATTTCTACATTCATATATTCATATCACAAGTTTATTTATTTTTTCGATTATATTACAAAGTTTTAGGTTTAATTGTATAAACGGTAGAGGCCATATCTCACCTTGAAATGTTTCAAAACATATATCCTCATTTCCTCGCTCTCCATATTTTACACTTCTTTGTATATTACGCATTTTTGTTTGTCTAGAATTAAACACCGATAATGAACCATTTCCATAATATTCCAATTGGTAGACATTGTTATGTATACTTTTGGGTATCATTCAAAACTTACATATATCGAGATCGAAGTCTCTTAAGAGTCTTGGCAAATTTCCTATAAATATTATTTCGAAATCTAAAATACTTCTTTTTATTTTTATTATTTCATTAAACGGTCTCTCCTCTTCATTGTCATTAGAGATTTCAAATTCTTCATGGTTGTTGTAAAGTCTGGTTTTAACCGTCTTCAAAATTTCACCATTTTTATCTTCAATAAAGATGTCTAGGTCCTCAAAATGGTTGTTGCATTTGCCATATAGGCTGGAAAACCACATAAGAAATATATATATATATATATGCATTTTATATTTTTATATTTTTTTTTCGTTGTATATTATTCGCTCAATATCATGCACTTTTTAGCACATTTCCAAAAAAAATTTTGAAAAAATGTGCTTATTAGTTTCACTCTGTCCGTCCGTCCGTCCGTCTGTTTACAAAACTTCTACACCGTTAAAGATAGAGAAAAGAAATTTTAACCATGGGTAGGTCTCATAGAAAAAATAATTTTGTGAAACAACTTTTTTATGTAGCCCCATCCATTAAGGAGGTACAGCCCTTCAAACTTTGAAAAAGCCCTATTTTTTAATGCATATATCTTATGTTTCACTTAAGATTTTTTCAATCTGAAAACGTCATGCGACAGGTATTTGTTCTATATTTGTAAATTAATATCAAAATTATACAATTTTTTTAAATTCAGTATTCAAATTTACCGTTATGTGAAAACCAAATTTTGCATGATTTTTCGACTTTCATAACTCTGGAACGCTTTTAGATATAAGCTTGAAATTTTGAGGCAAGAAAGAACTTTTAGAATTAGTATAAGTTTGCTCAGAATATTTTTTTGGGCAACCCCTGTTTATGAGCTATTAGGGCTCAAAAATTGAAAATTTACTATTTTTAAACACCTGTAACTTAGGAATCTGTACACATTTTACTTCGGAAAGATATAAAAATTAAAGCTACAGTAATATATTTTAACGTGTGTTAAAGGTTTATTTTAGTTATATAGGGTTCCATAGTTACAGCTCTTCAAAATTACGAAAAAGCCCCATTTTCAGATGTATACATGTCAGGCTCTACGTAATAGTTTTGCAATCTAAAACCGCCAGAAGACGGGAATTTTGTTATCTACATAAAGCAATACTAAAATTATGCAATATTTTGTAATTTATTATTTAAATTTACCGTTATGTGAAAACCACATTTTGCATGAAATTTCTTTTTGCATAACTCCGGCACGCCTTTAGATAGGGACCTGAAATTTTGTGGCAGGAAAAAACTTTTAGAATTAGTATAAGTTTCCTTAGAAAATATTTTTGTGTAACTTCCTATTTAAGAGGTATTAGGGCTGAAAAATTGAAAATTTGGTATTAGGCACCTGTAACTTAAGCACCTGTACAAATTTTTCTTCAGCAGGACATAAAAATAAAACTCCAATAATGTATTTTTACGTGTGTTAACGGTTTTGCTTGGTTATATAGGGTTCCTGACTTACAGCCCCTCAAAATTCCAGAAAAGTTCAATTTTCACATTTTTACTTATTACATCTTATTACGAGTATATGAAATTTTCAAATTTTTGTGCAAATCACAATTCTAAACAGTTTGTATTGTATTTTGGAAATGTGCGCTTTTAAAAACCGTTGGTTTACATTCTACCTTGTTTTTAATTAATTTTAAAAACCGTTGGTTTACATTCTACCTTGTTTTTAATTAATTTAAAAACCCTTGTATAGCAATATTTGCAAGAGTATAATTAAAATGTTAAAAATGTTAGCATTATTTATACGAAGAAACCAATATATATATAAATGAAAGAAATTTTGTCGAATAATATTACTTATAATTAAATACTTTATCACTTGAAATGTACAAGTAATCTATTTATAAAATGATTCTTTTTTAACATGTATAAATACATTAAAGAATTTTCAACAACAGAAAAATGTACAATATATGGAACTCGTTTTGTTCTTTGTCCTTGGGCTTACGTCAAATCTCTATAGAAAATTATAAAATAAAATTGAAAAATCTGATTAAATGGTACAAGCAAAGATGTCAAGGGCACAAATAGTATCGGATAATGTCAAGGGCACAAATAGTATCGGAAGTACATAGACCAGCCGTACGAAACTTTCGTTGAAGAAAATTTATTCAAAAAGGTTTAAACGATACATGACAAATCGATTTAGTAGAAATGATTCAATATGCAAATTTAACAAAGGAAATAAATATTTATGAACTGTAATAGACATCTTTTCGAAATATGCTTTTGCTGTACCAAATAAAACTAAAAATCCAAAACATTTTAAACGGGCTGGAACACTCCCAAAAAATATTCAATCTGTATATTATAAATATTTAATCATTATCATACATATTCTGAAATGAAAGCTTCCATAGTAGAACATTTTAACCGTACTTTAAAAAATTCAATGGGGAAACAGTTAAGTTTTCAGGATAATTATAAATGGATGGTTTTAACCTCACTTATTGAGAAATACAACTCAACATATCTTCGTACAATTAAACTTCAATCTAAAAACATTACAAAGAAAAACGAAAAATTACTATTGAAAACTGTTTACCATAAATTAAAAGTGTTTCGTAAAGTAAAATGTAAAGTTGGAGATTATGTTCATATAAAAAAATTCAAAGGTATTTTTGCAAAGGTTATCAACCCAACTGGTAAACAGAAATATTTACAATTGCAAAATTAAAAGAACTGACCAAATAACATACAATTTACTTGATTAACACAAATAATCCAATAACCGGTTCTTTTTATGAGCCTGAATTAACACCAAAGAAAAGGAACTCAAGTTTTAGTTAAATAGCTTAATTTTCATAAAAGCATAATTCATGGATAAACAAAAAAGATATTGCTATTACTACACATATTTAAAATATTTTAATTTTTTTATTTGTGCATTTTAGTTTCGCTTTTTTATTTTAATAAATTTAATAATATGATTTTAATAAAATACATTTTTCTCAAAAATTTTTTTTTCATTTTGCATATATTTAATTCTGTATTAAATTAAGTTCATGATTAAGTTCATTACTCATTAGTCATTTTAGTCAAGATTTTATACGTGATACAACCGCACAAAATACATCTGTTTCATGTTTTATATTAAAAAAGAATTAAAATAGCTTGAAATAATCAAGTTAAAATGCATTTAATTAACATTTTTTATTCTTTATTCCAAAACCATAAACATTCACTATATACTATAGGATATTTTTGATAATTTCATAACACTACATCTTTCCAATATAATATAGTCTATTCAAAATCTAAAATCTAAAAAAAAAATCTAAAATCTAAGAAGATATTGATTTGGTTGATTCTATATTCAACAAGGGATATAAATATTTATTAACTGTAAATGATACATTTTCAAAATTTGCGTATGTTGAACCGGTTAAAATCAAAAGTGCTAATAATGTTTTAATAGCAAAGAAAAATATTTTTAAGCGGGCTGGCAAAGCAAATTTACAATCTGATCAAGGTACGGAATTTTTCAACAAAAAATTGCAAAATCTAATGAGGAAAAATAAAGTTAACCATTATCATACATGAAGCGTTAGACCTGACAAAACTTTCATGTCAGAACGAGGAACTTTTGGTAAAATACTATCAATAGACCTACATTGTTGTGAAGCAATGCCCAAATCCAAAAGAGTTTTGATGGATCTACTTTGCTATGAGAAATTGCCCGAACGAGAATAAAATTTTGTATTTGCAAAATAAACCCGAAAATGTGAAAAATAACGGAATCTAAAAAATTGAAAAATGAAAAACATAAAAATTTTATCGTTGAATTTTTAAATAAAAAATTATATACTTAATTTTATTTTTCTTTTATTTATATTTATTGAGACAAGCTGTGAAAAGAAAGAAACCTGAAAATTTAAAAAAAAATAAATAAAAGGAACAATATTTAAAGTTTTATATGTTTTATTTAATTTTTAATTTATTTAATTTGGTATAAGACCAAAAACCTAAAACATACAAGCTGTAGTTTCTATAGGAAACCTAAGTGGAAAAAGTAATAATCTAAAAAAATGTATTCATATATTCATTTATTCACTATTTCTACATTCATATATTCATATCACAAGTTTATTTATTTTTTCGATTATATTACAAAGTTTTAGGTTTAATTGTATAAACGGTAGAGGCGATATCTCACCTTGAAATGTTTCAAAACATATATCCTTATTTCCCCGCTCTCCAAATTTTACACTTCTTTGTATATTACGCATTTTTGTTTGTCTAGAATTAAACACCGATAATGAACCATTTCCATAATATTCCAATTGGTAGACATTGTTATGTATACTTTTGGGTATCATTCAAAACTTACATAAATCGAGATCGAAGTCTCTTAAGAGTCTTGGCAAATCTCCTGTAAATATTATTTCGAAATCTAAAATACTTGTTTTTATTTTTATTATTTCATTAAACGGTCTCTCCTCTTCATTGTCATTAGAGATTTCACATTCTTCATGGTTGTTGTAAAGTCTGGTTTTAACCGTCTTCAAAATTTCACCATTTTTATCTTCAATAAAGATGTCTAGGTCCTCAAAATGGTGTGTTGCATTTGCCATATACGCTGGAAAACCACATAAGAAATATATATATATATATATATGCATTTTATAAATAAAATGTTATTTGTTAATTCTTACCTGAGAATAAATGTGGAATATTGATGAGAGTGGTATTTATATAGCGAAATAGTTCTCTTGGCAGAGTTTTTTCTTCGTTGTATATTATTCGCTCAATATCATGCACTTTTTAGCACATTTCCAAAAAAAATTTTGAAAAAATGTGCTTATTAGTTTCACTCTGTCCGTCCGTCCGTCCGTCTGTTTACAAAACTTCTACACCGTTAAAGATAGAGAAAAGAAATTTTAACCATGGGTAGGTCTCATAGAAAAAATAATTTTGTGAAACAACTTTTTTATGTAGCCCCATCCATTAAGGAGGTACAGCCCTTCAAACTTTGAAAAAGCCCTATTTTTTAATGCATATATCTTATGTTTCGCTCAAGATTTTTTCAATCTGAAAACGTCATGCGACAGGTATTTGTTCTATATTTGTAAATTAATATCAAAATTATACATTTTTTTTAAATTCAGTATTTAAATTTACCGTTATGTGAAAACCAAATTTTGCATGATTTTTCGACTTTCATAACTCTGGAACGCTTTTAGATATAGGCTTGAAATTTTGAGGCAAGAAAGAACTTTTAGAACTAGTATAAGTTTGCTCAGAATATTTTTTTGGGCAACCCCTGTTTATGAGCTATTAGGGCTCAAAAATTGAAAATTTACTATTTTTAAACACCTGTAACTTAGGAATCTGTACACATTTTACTTCGGAAAGATATAAAAATTAAAGCTACAATAATATATTTTAACGTGTGTTAAAGGTTTATTTTAGTTATATAGGGTTTCATAGTTACAGCTCTTCAAAATTACGAAAAAGCCTCATTTTCAGATGTATACATGTCAGGCTCTACGTAATAGTTTTGCAATCTAAAACCGCCAGAAGACCGGAAATTTTGTTATCTACATAAAGCAATACTAAAATTATTCAATATTTTGTAATTTATTATTTAAATTTACCGTTATGTGAAAACCACATTTTGCATGAAATTTCTTTTTGCATAACTCCGGCATGCCTTTAGATAGGAACCTAAAATTTTGAGACAGGAAAAAACTTTTAGAATTAGTATAAGTTTTTTTAGAAATTTTTTTTGTGTAACTCCCTATTTAAGAGGTATTAGGGCTGAAAAATTGAAAATTTGCTATTAGGCACCTGTACAAATTTTTCTTCAGCAGGACATAAAAATAAAACTTCAATAATGTATTTTTACGTGTGTTAACGGTTTTGCTTGGTTATATAGGGTTCCTGACTTACAGCCCCTCAAAATTCCAGAAAAGTTCAATTTTCACATTTTTTCTTATTACATCTTATTACGAGTATATGAAATTTTCAAATTTTTGTGCAAATCACAATTCTAAACGTTTGTATTGTATTTTGGAAATGTGCGCTTTTAAAAACCGTTGGTTTACATTCTACCTTGTTTTTAATTAATTTTAAAAACCGTTGGTTTACATTCTACCTTGTTTTTAATTAATTTAAAAACCTTTGTATAGCAATATTTGCAAGAGTATAATTAAAATGTTAAAAATATTAGCATTATTTATTTATACGAAGAAACCAATATCTATATAAATGAAAGAAATTTTGTCGAATAATATTACTTATAATTAAATACTTTATCACTTGAAATGTACAAGTAATCTATTTATAAAATGATTCTTTTTTAACATGTATAAATACATTAAAGAATTTTCAACAACAGAAAAATGTACGACAATATATGGAACTCGTTTTGCTCTTTGTCCTTGGGCTTACGTCAAATCTCTATAGAAAATTATAAAATAAAATTGAAAAATCTGATTAAATGGTACAAGCATAATGTCAAGGGCACAAATAGTATCGGAAGTACATAGACCAGCCGTACGAAACTTTCGTTGAAGAAAATTTATTCAAAAAGGTTTAAACGATACATGGCAAATCGATTTAGTAGAAATGATTCAATATGCAAATTTAACAAAGGAAATAAATATTTATGAACTGTAATAGACATCTTTTCGAAATATGCTTATGCTGTACCAATTAAAACTAAAAATCCAAAACATTTTAAACGGGCTGGAACACTCCCAAAAAATATTCAATCTGTATATTATAAATATTTAATCATTATCATACATATTCTGAAATGAAAGCTTCCATAGTAGAACATTTTAACCGTACTTTAAAAAATTCAATGGGGAAACAGTTAAGTTTTCAGGGTAATTATAAATGGATGGTTTTACCCTCACTTATTGAGAAATACAACTCAACATATCTTACAATTAAATCATATCTTACAAATATATCGTACAATTAAACTTCAATCTAAAAACATTACAAAGAAAAACGAAAAATTACTATTGAAAACTGTTTACAATAAATTAAAAGTGTTTGGTAAAGTAAAATGTAAAGTTGGAGATTATGTTCATATAAAAAAATTTAAAGGTATTTTTGCAAAGGTTATCAACCCCAATTGGTAAACAGAAATATTTACAATTGCAAAATTAAAAGAACTGACCAAATAACATACAATTTACTTGATTAACACAAATAATCCAATAACCCTCTTTTTATGAGCCTGAATTAACACCAAAGAAAAGGAAATCAAGTTTTAGTTAAATAGCTTGGTTTTCATAAAAGCATAATTCATGGATAAACAAAAAAGATATTACTATTACTACAGATATTTAAAATATTTTAATTTTTTTATTTGTGCATTTTAGTTTCGCTTTTTTATTTTAATAAATTTAATAATGTGATTTTAATAAAATACATTTATCTCAAAAAGCTTTTTTTCATTTTGCATGTATTTAATTCTGTATTAAATTAAGTTCATGATTAAGTTCATTACTCATTAGTCATTTTAGTCAAGATTTTATACGTGATACAACCGCACAAAATACATCTGTTTCATGTTTTATATTAAAAACGAATTAAAATAGCTTGAAATAATCAAGTTAAAATGCATTTAATTAACATTTTTTATTCTTAATTGCAAAACCATAAACATTCACTATATACTATAGGATATTTTTGATAATTTCATAACACTACATCTTTCCAATATAATATAGTCTATTCAAAATCTAAAATCTAAAAAAAAAATCTAAAATCTAAGAAGATATTGATTTGGTTGATTCTATATTCAACAAGGGATATAAATATTTATTAACTGTAAATGATACATTTTCAAAATTTGCGTATGTTGAACCGATTAAAATCAAAAGTGCTAATAATGTTTTAATAGCAAAGAAAAATATTTTTAAGCGGGCTGGCAAAGCAAATTTACAATCTGATCAAGGTACGGAATTTTTCAACAAAAAATTGCAAAATCTAATGAGGAAAAATAAAGTTAACCATTATCATACATGAAGCGTTAGACCTGACAAAACTTTCATGTCAGAACCAGGAACTTTTGGTAAAATACTATCAATATACCTACATTGTTGTGAAGCAATGCCCAAATCCAAAAGAGTTTTGATGGATCTACTTTGCTATGAGAAATTGCCCGAAGGAGAATAAAATTTTGTATTTGCAAAATAAACCCGAAAATGTGAAAAATAACGGAATCTAAAAAATTGAAAAATGAAAAACATAAAAATTTTATCGTTGAATTTTTAAATAAAAAATTATATACTTAATTTTATTTTTCTTTTATTTATATTTATTGAGACAAGCTGTGAAAAGAAAGAAACCTGAAAATTTAAAAAAAAATAAATAAAAAGAACAATATTTAAAGTTTTATATGTTTTATTTAATTTTTAATTTATTTAATTTGGTATAAGACCAAAAACCTAAAACATACAAGCTGTAGTTTCTATAGGAAACCTAAGTGGAAAAAGTAATAATCTAAAAAAATGTATTCATATATTCATTTATTCACTATTTCTACATTCATATATTCATATCACAAGTTTATTTATTTTTTCGATTATATTACAAAGTTTTAGGTTTAATTGTATAAACGGTAGAGGCCATATCTCACCTTGAAATGTTTCAAAACATATATCCTCATTTCCTCGCTCTCCATATTTTACACTTCTTTGTATATTACGCATTTTTGTTTGTCTAGAATTAAACACCGATAATGAACCATTTCCATAATATTCCAATTGGTAGACATTGTTATGTATACTTTTGGGTATCATTCAAAACTTACATATATCGAGATCGAAGTCTCTTAAGAGTCTTGGCAAATTTCCTATAAATATTATTTCGAAATCTAAAATACTTCTTTTTATTTTTATTATTTCATTAAACGGTCTCTCCTCTTCATTGTCATTAGAGATTTCAAATTCTTCATGGTTGTTGTAAAGTCTGGTTTTAACCGTCTTCAAAATTTCACCATTTTTATCTTCAATAAAGATGTCTAGGTCCTCAAAATGGTTGTTGCATTTGCCATATAGGCTGGAAAACCACATAAGAAATATATATATATATATATGCATTTTATATTTTTATATTTTTTTTTCGTTGTATATTATTCGCTCAATATCATGCACTTTTTAGCACATTTCCAAAAAAAATTTTGAAAAAATGTGCTTATTAGTTTCACTCTGTCCGTCCGTCCGTCCGTCTGTTTACAAAACTTCTACACCGTTAAAGATAGAGAAAAGAAATTTTAACCATGGGTAGGTCTCATAGAAAAAATAATTTTGTGAAACAACTTTTTTATGTAGCCCCATCCATTAAGGAGGTACAGCCCTTCAAACTTTGAAAAAGCCCTATTTTTTAATGCATATATCTTACGTTTCGCTCAAGATTTTTTCAATCTGAAAACGTCATGCGACAGGTATTTGTTCTATATTTGTAAATTAATATCAAAATTATACAATTTTTTTAAATTCAGTATTTAAATTTACCGTTATGTGAAAACCAAATTTTGCATGATTTTTCGATTTTCATAACTCTGGAACGCTTTTAGATATAAGCTTGAAATTTTGAGGCAAGAAAGAACTTTTAGAATTAGTATAAGTTTGCTCAGAATATTTTTTTGGGCAACCCCTGTTTATGAGCTATTAGGGCTCAAAAATTGAAAATTTACTATTTTTAAACACCTGTAACTTAGGAATCTGTACACATTTTACTTCGGAAAGATATAAAAATTAAAGCTACAGTAATATATTTTAACGTGTGTTAAAGGTTTATTTTAGTTATATAGGGTTCCATAGTTACAGCTCTTCAAAATTACGAAAAAGCCCCATTTTCAGATGTATACATGTCAGGCTCTACGTAATAGTTTTGCAATCTAAAACCGCCAGAAGACGGGAATTTTGTTATCTACATAAAGCAATACTAAAATTATGCAATATTTTGTAATTTATTATTTAAATTTACCGTTATGTGAAAACCACATTTTGCATGAAATTTCTTTTTGCATAACTCCGGCACGCCTTTAGATAGGGACCTGAAATTTTGTGGCAGGAAAAAACTTTTAGAATTAGTATAAGTTTCCTTAGAAAATATTTTTGTGTAACTTCCTATTTAAGAGGTATTAGGGCTGAAAAATTGAAAATTTGGTATTAGGCACCTGTAACTTAAGCACCTGTACAAATTTTTCTTCAGCAGGACATAAAAATAAAACTCCAATAATGTATTTTTACGTGTGTTAACGGTTTTGCTTGGTTATATAGGGTTCCTGACTTACAGCCCCTCAAAATTCCAGAAAAGTTCAATTTTCACATTTTTTCTTATTACATCTTATTACGAGTATATGAAATTTTCAAATTTTTGTGCAAATCACAATTCTAAACAGTTTGTATTGTATTTTGGAAATGTGCGCTTTTAAAAACCGTTGGTTTACATTCTACCTTGTTTTTAATTAATTTTAAAAACCGTTGGTTTACATTCTACCTTGTTTTTAATTAATTTAAAAACCCTTGTATAGCAATATTTGCAAGAGTATAATTAAAATGTTAAAAATGTTAGCATTATTTATACGAAGAAACCAATATATATATAAATGAAAGAAATTTTGTCGAATAATATTACTTATAATTAAATACTTTATCACTTGAAATGTACAAGTAATCTATTTATAAAATGATTCTTTTTTAACATGTATAAATACATTAAAGAATTTTCAACAACAGAAAAATGTACAATATATGGAACTCGTTTTGTTCTTTGTCCTTGGGCTTACGTCAAATCTCTATAGAAAATTATAAAATAAAATTGAAAAATCTGATTAAATGGTACAAGCAAAGATGTCAAGGGCACAAATAGTATCGGAAGTACATAGACCAGCCGTACGAAACTTTCGTTGAAGAAAATTTATTCAAAAAGGTTTAAACGATACATGACAAATCGATTTAGTAGAAATGATTCAATATGCAAATTTAACAAAGGAAATAAATATTTATGAACTGTAATAGACATCTTTTCGAAATATGCTTTTGCTGTACCAAATAAAACTAAAAATCCAAAACATTTTAAACGGGCTGGAACACTCCCAAAAAATATTCAATCTGTATATTATAAATATTTAATCATTATCATACATATTCTGAAATGAAAGCTTCCATAGTAGAACATTTTAACCGTACTTTAAAAAATTCAATGGGGAAACAGTTAAGTTTTCAGGATAATTATAAATGGATGGTTTTAACCTCACTTATTGAGAAATACAACTCAACATATCTTCGTACAATTAAACTTCAATCTAAAAACATTACAAAGAAAAACGAAAAATTACTATTGAAAACTGTTTACCATAAATTAAAAGTGTTTCGTAAAGTAAAATGTAAAGTTGGAGATTATGTTCATATAAAAAAATTCAAAGGTATTTTTGCAAAGGTTATCAACCCAACTGGTAAACAGAAATATTTACAATTGCAAAATTAAAAGAACTGACCAAATAACATACAATTTACTTGATTAACACAAATAATCCAATAACCGGTTCTTTTTATGAGCCTGAATTAACACCAAAGAAAAGGAACTCAAGTTTTAGTTAAATAGCTTAATTTTCATAAAAGCATAATTCATGGATAAACAAAAAAGATATTGCTATTACTACACATATTTAAAATATTTTAATTTTTTTATTTGTGCATTTTAGTTTCGCTTTTTTATTTTAATAAATTTAATAATATGATTTTAATAAAATACATTTATCTCAAAAAGCTTTTTTTCATTTTGTATGTATTTAATTCTGTATTAAATTAAGTTCATGATTAAGTTCATTACTCATTAGTCATTTTAGTCAAGATTTTATACGTGATACAACCGCACAAAATACATCTGTTTCATATTTTATATTAAAAAAGAATTAAAATAGCTTGAAATAATCAAGTTAAAATGCATTTAATTAACATTTTTTATTCTTAATTGCAAAACCATAAACATTCACTATATACTATAGGATATTTTTGATAATTTCATAACACTACATCTTTCCAATATAATATAGTCTATTCAAAATCTAAAATCTAAAAAAAAAATCTAAAATCTAAGAAGATATTGATTTGGTTGATTCTATATTCAACAAGGGATATAAATATTTATTAACTGTAAATGATACATTTTCAAAATTTGCGTATGTTGAACCGGTTAAAATCAAAAGTGCTAATAATGTTTTAATAGCAAAGAAAAATATTTTTAAGCGGGCTGGCAAAGCAAATTTACAATCTGATCAAGGTACGGAATTTTTCAACAAAAAATTGCAAAATCTAATGAGGAAAAATAAAGTTAACCATTATCATACATGAGGCGTTAGACCTGACAAAACTTTCATGTCAGAACGAGGAACTTTTGGTAAAATACTATCAATAGACCTACATTGTTGTGAAGCAATGCCCAAATCCAAAAGAGTTTTGATGGATCTACTTTGCTATGAGAAATTGCCCGAAGGAGAATAAAATTTTGTATTTGCAAAATAAACCCGAAAATGTGAAAAATAACGGAATCTAAAAAATTGAAAAATGAAAAACATAAAAATTTTATCGTTGAATTTTTAAATAAAAAATTATATACTTAATTTTATTTTTCTTTTATTTATATTTATTGAGACAAGCTGTGAAAAGAAAGAAACCTGAAAATTTAAAAAAAAATAAATAAAAGGAACAATATTTAAAGTTTTATATGTTTTATTTAATTTTTAATTTATTTAATTTGGTATAAGACCAAAAACCTAAAACATACAAGCTGTAGTTTCTATAGGAAACCTAAGTGGAAAAAGTAATAATCTAAAAAAATGTATTCATATATTCATTTATTTACTATTTCTACATTCATATATTCATATCACAAGTTTATTTATTTTTTCGATTATATTACAAAGTTTTAGGTTTAATTGTATAAACGGTAGAGGCGATATCTCACCTTGAAATGTTTCAAAACATATATCCTCATTTCCCCGCTCTCCAAATTTTACACTTCTTTGTATATTACGCATTTTTGTTTGTCTAGAATTAAACACCGATAATGAACCATTTCCATAATATTCCAATTGGTAGACATTGTTATGTATACTTTTGGGTATCATTCAAAACTTACATAAATCGAGATCGAAGTCTCTTAAGAGTCTTGGCAAATCTCCTGTAAATATTATTTCGAAATCTAAAATACTTCTTTTTATTTTTATTATTTCATTAAACGGTCTCTCCTCTTCATTGTCATTAGAGATTTCACATTCTTCATGGTTGTTGTAAAGTCTGGTTTTAACCGTCTTCAAAATTTCACCATTTTTATCTTCAATAAAGATGTCTAGGTCCTCAAAATGGTGTGTTGCATTTGCCATATACGCTGGAAAACCACATAAGAAATATATATATATATATATATGCATTTTATAAATAAAATGTTATTTGTTAATTCTTACCTGCGAATAAATGTGGAATATTGATGAGAGTAGTATTTATATAGCGAAATAGTTCTCTTGGCAGAGTTTTTTCTTCGTTGTATATTATTCGCTCAATATCATGCACTTTTTAGCACATTTCCAAAAAAAATTTTGAAAAAATGTGCTTATTAGTTTCACTCTGTCCGTCCGTCCGTCCGTCTGTTTACAAAACTTCTACACCGTTAAAGATAGAGAAAAGAAATTTTAACCATGGGTAGGTCTCATAGAAAAAATAATTTTGTGAAACAACTTTTTTATGTAGCCCCATCCATTAAGGAGGTACAGCCCTTCAAACTTTGAAAAAGCCCTATTTTTTAATGCATATATCTTATGTTTCGCTCAAGATTTTTTCAATCTGAAAACGTCATGCGACAGGTATTTGTTCTATATTTGTAAATTAATATCAAAATTATACAATTTTTTTAAATTCAGTATTTAAATTTACCGTTATGTGAAAACCAAATTTTGCATGATTTTTCGACTTTCATAACTCTGGAACGCTTTTAGATATAGGCTTGAAATTTTGAGGCAAGAAAGAACTTTTAGAACTAGTATAAGTTTGCTCAGAATATTTTTTTGGGCAACCCCTGTTTATGAGCTATTAGGGCTCAAAAATTGAAAATTTACTATTTTTAAACACCTGTAACTTAGGAATCTGTACACATTTTACTTCGGAAAGATATAAAAATTAAAGCTACAATAATATATTTTAACGTGTGTTAAAGGTTTATTTTAGTTATATAGGGTTTCATAGTTACAGCTCTTCAAAATTACGAAAAAGCCTCATTTTCAGATGTATACATGTCAGGCTCTACGTAATAGTTTTGCAATCTAAAACCGCCAGAAGACCGGAAATTTTGTTATCTACATAAAGCAATACTAAAATTATTCAATATTTTGTAATTTATTATTTAAATTTACCGTTATGTGAAAACCACATTTTGCATGAAATTTCTTTTTGCATAACTCCGGCATGCCTTTAGATAGGAACCTAAAATTTTGAGACAGGAAAAAACTTTTAGAATTAGTATAAGTTTTTTTAGAAATTTTTTTTGTGTAACTCCCTATTTAAGAGGTATTAGGGCTGAAAAATTGAAAATTTGCTATTAGGCACCTGTACAAATTTTTCTTCAGCAGGACATAAAAATAAAACTTCAATAATGTATTTTTACGTGTGTTAACGGTTTTGCTTGGTTATATAGGGTTCCTGACTTACAGCCCCTCAAAATTCCAGAAAAGTTCAATTTTCACATTTTTTCTTATTACATCTTATTACGAGTATATGAAATTTTCAAATTTTTGTGCAAATCACAATTCTAAACGTTTGTATTGTATTTTGGAAATGTGCGCTTTTAAAAACCGTTGGTTTACATTCTACCTTGTTTTTAATTAATTTTAAAAACCGTTGGTTTACATTCTACCTTGTTTTTAATTAATTTAAAAACCTTTGTATAGCAATATTTGCAAGAGTATAATTAAAATGTTAAAAATATTAGCATTATTTATTTATACGAAGAAACCAATATCTATATAAATGAAAGAAATTTTGTCGAATAATATTACTTATAATTAAATACTTTATCACTTGAAATGTACAAGTAATCTATTTATAAAATGATTCTTTTTTAACATGTATAAATACATTAAAGAATTTTCAACAACAGAAAAATGTACGATAATATATGGAACTCGTTTTGCTCTTTGTCCTTGGGCTTACGTCAAATCTCTATAGAAAATTATAAAATAAAATTGAAAAATCTGATTAAATGGTACAAGCATAATGTCAAGGGCACAAATAGTATCGGAAGTACATAGACCAGCCGTACGAAACTTTCGTTGAAGAAAATTTATTCAAAAAGTTTTAAACGATACATGGCAAATCGATTTAGTAGAAATGATTCAATATGCAAATTTAACAAAGGAAATAAATATTTATGAACTGTAATAGACATCTTTTCGAAATATGCTTATGCTGTACCAATTAAAACTAAAAATCCAAAACATTTTAAACGGGCTGGAACACTCCCAAAAAATATTCAATCTGTATATTATAAATATTTAATCATTATCATACATATTCTGAAATGAAAGCTTCCATAGTAGAACATTTTAACCGTACTTTAAAAAATTCAATGGGGAAACAGTTAAGTTTTCAGGGTAATTATAAATGGATGGTTTTACCCTCACTTATTGAGAAATACAACTCAACATATCTTACAATTAAATCATATCTTACAAATATATCGTACAATTAAACTTCAATCTAAAAACATTACAAAGAAAAACGAAAAATTACTATTGAAAACTGTTTACAATAAATTAAAAGTGTTTGGTAAAGTAAAATGTAAAGTTGGAGATTATGTTCATATAAAAAAATTTAAAGGTATTTTTGCAAAGGTTATCAACCCCAATTGATAAACAGAAATATTTACAATTGCAAAATTAAAAGAACTGACCAAATAACATACAATTTACTTGATTAACACAAATAATCCAATAACCCTCTTTTTATGAGCCTGAATTAACACCAAAGAAAAGGAAATCAAGTTTTAGTTAAATAGCTTGGTTTTCATAAAAGCATAATTCATGGATAAACAAAAAAGATATTACTATTACTACAGATATTTAAAATATTTTAATTTTTTTATTTGTGCATTTTAGTTTCGCTTTTTTATTTTAATAAATTTAATAATGTGATTTTAATAAAATACATTTATCTCAAAAAGCTTTTTTTCATTTTGCATGTATTTAATTCTGTATTAAATTAAGTTCATGATTAAGTTCATTACTCATTAGTCATTTTAGTCAAGATTTTATACGTGATACAACCGCACAAAATACATCTGTTTCATATTTTATATTAAAAAAGAATTAAAATAGCTTGAAATAATCAAGTTAAAATGCATTTAATTAACATTTTTTATTCTTAATTGCAAAACCATAAACATTCACTATATACTATAGGATATTTTTGATAATTTCATAACACTACATCTTTCCAATATAATATAGTCTATTCAAAATCTAAAATCTAAAAAAAAAATCTAAAATCTAAGAAGATATTGATTTGGTTGATTCTATATTCAACAAGGGATATAAATATTTATTAACTGTAAATGATACATTTTCAAAATTTGCGTATGTTGAACCGGTTAAAATCAAAAGTGCTAATAATGTTTTAATAGCAAAGAAAAATATTTTTAAGCGGGCTGGCAAAGCAAATTTACAATCTGATCAAGGTACGGAATTTTTCAACAAAAAATTGCAAAATCTAATGAGGAAAAATAAAGTTAACCATTATCATACATGAGGCGTTAGACCTGACAAAACTTTCATGTCAGAACCAGGAACTTTTGGTAAAAAACTATCAATAGACCTACATTGTTGTGAAGCAATGCCCAAATCCAAAAGAGTTTTGATGGATCTACTTTGCTATGAGAAATTGCCCGAAGGAGAATAAAATTTTGTATTTGCAAAATAAACCCGAAAATGTGAAAAATAACGGAATCTAAAAAATTGAAAAATGAAAAACATAAAAATTTTATCGTTGAATTTTTAAATAAAAAATTATATACTTAATTTTATTTTTCTTTTATTTATATTTATTGAGACAAGCTGTGAAAAGAAAGAAACCTGAAAATTTAAAAAAAAATAAATAAAAGGAACAATATTTAAAGTTTTATATGTTTTATTTAATTTTTAATTTATTTAATTTGGTATAAGACCAAAAACCTAAAACATACAAGCTGTAGTTTCTATAGGAAACCTAAGTGGAAAAAGTAATAATCTAAAAAAATGTATTCATATATTCATTTATTCACTATTTCTACATTCATATATTCATATCACAAGTTTATTTATTTTTTCGATTATATTACAAAGTTTTAGGTTTAATTGTATAAACGGTAGAGGCGATATCTCACCTTGAAATGTTTCAAAACATATATCCTCATTTCCCCGCTCTCCAAATTTTACACTTCTTTGTATATTACGCATTTTTGTTTGTCTAGAATTAAACACCGATAATGAACCATTTCCATAATATTCCAATTGGTAGACATTGT
This sequence comes from Poecilobothrus nobilitatus, assembly GCA_947095535.1. Classification (NCBI taxonomy): domain Eukaryota; kingdom Metazoa; phylum Arthropoda; class Insecta; order Diptera; family Dolichopodidae; genus Poecilobothrus; species Poecilobothrus nobilitatus. The sequence continues at coordinate 256,101,560 of OX352772.1, read as the reverse complement.
TATGTATACTTTTGGGTATCATTCAAAACTTACATAAATCGAGATCGAAGTCTCTTAAGAGTCTTGGCAAATCTCCTGTAAATATTATTTCGAAATCTAAAATACTTCTTTTTATTTTTATTATTTCATTAAACGGTCTCTCCTCTTCATTGTCATTAGAGATTTCACATTCTTCATGGTTGTTGTAAAGTCTGGTTTTAACCGTCTTCAAAATTTCACCATTTTTATCTTCAATAAAGATGTCTAGGTCCTCAAAATGGTGTGTTGCATTTGCTATATACGCTGGAAAACCACATAAGAAATATATATATATATATATATGCATTTTATAAATAAAATGTTATTTGTTAATTCTTACCTGCGAATAAATGTGGAATATTGATGAGAGTAGTATTTATATAGCGAAATAGTTCTCTTGGCAGAGTTTTTTCTTCGTTGTATATTATTCGCTCAATATCATGCACTTTTTAGCACATTTCCAAAAAAAATTTTGAAAAAATGTGCTTATTAGTTTCACTCTGTCCGTCCGTCCGTCCGTCTGTTTACAAAACTTCTACACCGTTAAAGATAGAGAAAAGAAATTTTAACCATGGGTAGGTCTCATAGAAAAAATAATTTTGTGAAACAACTTTTTTATGTAGCCCCATCCATTAAGGAGGTACAGCCCTTCAAACTTTGAAAAAGCCCTATTTTTTAATGCATATATCTTATGTTTCGCTCAAGATTTTTTCAATCTGAAAACGTCATGCGACAGGTATTTGTTCTATATTTGTAAATTAATATCAAAATTATACAATTTTTTTAAATTCAGTATTTAAATTTACCGTTATGTGAAAACCAAATTTTGCATGATTTTTCGACTTTCATAACTCTGGAACGCTTTTAGATATAGGCTTGAAATTTTGAGGCAAGAAAGAACTTTTAGAACTAGTATAAGTTTGCTCAGAATATTTTTTTGGGCAACCCCTGTTTATGAGCTATTAGGGCTCAAAAATTGAAAATTTACTATTTTTAAACACCTGTAACTTAGGAATCTGTACACATTTTACTTCGGAAAGATATAAAAATTAAAGCTACAATAATATATTTTAACGTGTGTTAAAGGTTTATTTTAGTTATATAGGGTTTCATAGTTACAGCTCTTCAAAATTACGAAAAAGCCTCATTTTCAGATGTATACATGTCAGGCTCTACGTAATAGTTTTGCAATCTAAAACCGCCAGAAGACCGGAAATTTTGTTATCTACATAAAGCAATACTAAAATTATTCAATATTTTGTAATTTATTATTTAAATTTACCGTTATGTGAAAACCACATTTTGCATGAAATTTCTTTTTGCATAACTCCGGCACGCCTTTAGATAGGAACCTAAAATTTTGAGACAGGAAAAAACTTTTAGAATTAGTATAAGTTTTTTTAGAAATTTTTTTTGTGTAACTCCCTATTTAAGAGGTATTAGGGCTGAAAAATTGAAAATTTGCTATTAGGCACCTGTACAAATTTTTCTTCAGCAGGACATAAAAATAAAACTTCAATAATGTATTTTTACGTGTGTTAACGGTTTTGCTTGGTTATATAGGGTTCCTGACTTACAGCCCCTCAAAATTCCAGAAAAGTTCAATTTTCACATTTTTTCTTATTACATCTTATTACGAGTATATGAAATTTTCAAATTTTTGTGCAAATCACAATTCTAAACGTTTGTATTGTATTTTGGAAATGTGCGCTTTTAAAAACCGTTGGTTTACATTCTACCTTGTTTTTAATTAATTTTAAAAACCGTTGGTTTACATTCTACCTTGTTTTTAATTAATTTAAAAACCTTTGTATAGCAATATTTGCAAGAGTATAATTAAAATGTTAAAAATATTAGCATTATTTATTTATACGAAGAAACCAATATCTATATAAATGAAAGAAATTTTGTCGAATAATATTACTTATAATTAAATACTTTATCACTTGAAATGTACAAGTAATCTATTTATAAAATGATTCTTTTTTAACATGTATAAATACATTAAAGAATTTTCAACAACAGAAAAATGTACGATAATATATGGAACTCGTTTTGCTCTTTGTCCTTGGGCTTACGTCAAATCTCTATAGAAAATTATAAAATAAAATTGAAAAATCTGATTAAATGGTACAAGTATAATGTCAAGGGCACAAATAGTATCGGAAGTACATAGACCAGCCGTACGAAACTTTCGTTGAAGAAAATTTATTCAAAAAGGTTTAAACGATACATGGCAAATCGATTTAGTAGAAATGATTCAATATGCAAATTTAACAAAGGAAATAAATATTTATGAACTGTAATAGACATCTTTTCGAAATATGCTTATGCTGTACCAATTAAAACTAAAAATCCAAAACATTTTAAACGGGCTGGAACACTCCCAAAAAATATTCAATCTGTATATTATAAATATTTAATCATTATCATACATATTCTGAAATGAAAGCTTCCATAGTAGAACATTTTAACCGTACTTTAAAAAATTCAATGGGGAAACAGTTAAGTTTTCAGGGTAATTATAAATGGATGGTTTTACCCTCACTTATTGAGAAATACAACTCAACATATCTTACAATTAAATCATATCTTACAAATATATCGTACAATTAAACTTCAATCTAAAAACATTACAAAGAAAAACGAAAAATTACTATTGAAAACTGTTTACAATAAATTAAAAGTGTTTGGTAAAGTAAAATGTAAAGTTGGAGATTATGTTCATATAAAAAAATTTAAAGGTATTTTTGCAAAGGTTATCAACCCCAATTGGTAAACAGAAATATTTACAATTGCAAAATTAAAAGAACTGACCAAATAACATACAATTTACTTGATTAACACAAATAATCCAATAACCCTCTTTTTATGAGCCTGAATTAACACCAAAGAAAAGGAAATCAAGTTTTAGTTAAATAGCTTGGTTTTCATAAAAGCATAATTCATGGATAAACAAAAAAGATATTACTATTACTACAGATATTTAAAATATTTTAATTTTTTTATTTGTGCATTTTAGTTTCGCTTTTTTATTTTAATAAATTTAATAATGTGATTTTAATAAAATACATTTATCTCAAAAAGCTTTTTTTCATTTTGCATGTATTTAATTCTGTATTAAATTAAGTTCATGATTAAGTTCATTACTCATTAGTCATTTTAGTCAAGATTTTATACGTGATACAACCGCACAAAATACATCTGTTTCATGTTTTATATTAAAAAAGAATTAAAATAGCTTGAAATAATCAAGTTAAAATGCATTTAATTAACATTTTTTATTCTTAATTGCAAAACCATAAACATTCACTATATACTATAGGATATTTTTGATAATTTCATTACACTACATCTTTCCAATATAATATAGTCTATTCAAAATCTAAAATCTAAAAAAAAAATCTAAAATCTAAGAAGATATTGATTTGGTTGATTCTATATTCAACAAGGGATATAAATATTTATTAACTGTGATTGATACATTTTCAAAATTTGCGTATGCTGAACCGGTTAAAATCAAAAGTGCTAATAATGTTTTAATAGCAAAGAAAAATATTTTTAAGCGGGCTGGCAAAGCAAATTTACAATTTGATCAAGGTACGGAATTTTTCAACAAAAAATTGCAAAATCTAATGAGGAAAAATAAAATTAACCATTATCATACATATTCAGAAATAAAAGCATCAATTGTAGAATGTTTCAATCGTACGCTAAAAAACACGATGTGGAAAAAATTTAGTTTACAAGGCACATATAAATGGTTAACTATTCTACCACCGCTAATAGAAAACCAGAAAGAATACAGTAGCCTTTGTCAACTCTTAGATACCCGTACGAACCGTTAGTATATTCACAGCCTGTTACTCTTACAATATTATTTTTTTAATATTTTAGTATTTTAAAATAATTTCGGTGAATTTTATAATTTCTAGAACTATGGGTTGTACATATATTCAAACTATATGTTTATATGTACATTTTTCAAAAGCAGATTCTAACCTTCCGCATAACGATTATCAATCCAAAACTTTTTCAAATATTCTATAATACCATTTAATACTAAGCGGTAAATGTATATTAAATTTACTTAGTACAAAATAGTAAATATAATTTTAAATATTAATGCGCACATAGTATATTTATATTGTTATAAGTATATCGCCATACATTGCAATATTTCTTTAAAAATATTTCTATTCATAGAATAATTTCTTATAAGTACAATAAAATGCATGTATGTATGCAAATACGGCGCTATATAATATACATCTATACTCTTATCATTCATTCATCAGTGCCATATATGATATGTAAATAAACATGATATGTAAATAAACATTATATAAGTATGTATGTATATCAATATCTTATAAATAAAAATTCTTCAAGCAACCGTTATGTTGTTTATTTATTTCCATTTTCTTGTACTACGCATTAAATCCTCAACAATTTCAAATTATCGAGTAAAACAAAATGCAAAAACTTCGTTAAAGAAATTTGTTAGACTCATAAATGACTCATATTTTCAAAGATCTAACTTCTGTCAAAATTTCAAGTTTCCAACTTAAACCGTTTAGAAGAGAGAAGGGTTAAAAGATTTTGCAAAATTTGAGTTTCGCATTACGGTAAATTAAGACACCGTATGCCACAAGTATATATTTATAGTATATATACTTTTAAAGCTAATAAAAGCAGTAATTGTTTGTCGTTTTCAAAATGAAGATATACCTTGTACAACTTTTGCTATAACAATTTAAATATAGAGCTTTGTTGAACCTTTGGGAAGCTGTAGCTCCGTAAGGGGTGAGACTACAAAAAAAAGTTATTAAAAATAAAATTAATATTTTTATAAGATCTATCAGCAGTTAAAATTTCATAGCTCAATTTCAAAAAAAATGTGGGGATCTAAAAGTTTGGTGTTCGAGAGCTACCCGAAGTTTTGGTCGAAACCCAACCAAAAAAAATATGGAACCTACATATTGCTCCCAGAATATTTTGTGTTAATTTCAAGATTCTAGCTTTCTTAGTTTTTGAGTTAGCGTGCTGACGGACGGACGGACATGGCTCAAAAGTCTTAGAATTTTTTTCTGATCCGATCCATACCTTTGAAGGTATATCTAGCTCGCTTATTTCGAGGTGTTACAAACGGAGGAGTAATTTTATTATACTCGATACTTATCGTACGGGTATAAATATAACTCATACAATTAAACTACCACCTAAAAAATTTACAAAGAAAAATGAGAAATTATTATTAAAAACTGTATACAATAAATTAAAAGTATTCCGAAAAGCAAAATATAAAGTTTTAGAATTTGTTCGTATAAGCAAATTTAAAGGTGTATTTGCAAAAGGCTTTCAACCTGATTGGTTAACAGAAATATATACCATAGCAAAAATAAAAAGAACTGACCAATAACATAAAATTTACTTGATTACACACAAAAACAAATAAAAGGCAGTTTTTATGAACCTGAACTTACATCTGTTAAATTTCCTAATGTTTACCTTGTGGGAAAAATAATAAGAAAAAAAAGAAATCAAGTCAAGTTAGATGGCTTGGCTTTGATAAAAAACTTGATTCATGGATAAATAAACGAGGTATTATTTAATGAACAAAAATTTATAAACTTTTAGTAAAAAATGCAATGCTGTTATTTAATATTAAAAACAACTTTTTAAACCCAAGTTTTTTTTCATTTATTGTTTACTTTTAACTTGAACTTCATCACGCTAGAAAAGTTATTCAAAAAGGTTTAAATGATACATGGTAAATCGATTTAGTAGAAATGATTCCATATGCAAAGTAGAACAAAGGAAATAAATATTTACTAACTGTAATAGACACTTTTTCGAAGTATGCTTATGTTGAGCCAATTAAAACTAAAAAAAGAACATTTTTGGTTCAGAGAAATTTCGATTTACTATTTAATATATGTATTTATTAAGAAAATAAATTATTGTAAGCACATTTTATTAAAACAACATATTATTTAATGGCAAATGGCTCTTTGTTCATGAACCTCACCCATTTATCTAATAAACATACCTAACTTGCAATAATACTAATTTCAAGGTTAACCACTTAATGCACATTATTGAAAATAAATTATCATATTACTTTAACATTCCATACCCTAAAAATAAAATTAAAATAGCTTGAAGTAATCAAGTTAATGTGTATTTTTGCAAAAACATTTTTTAATTTTTGTCACAAAACCAAAACATTCACTACATACTATAGGATATTTTTGATAATTTCATAACACTACATCTTTTCAATATAATATAGTCTATTCAAAATCTAAGATGGTTGATACATGCTCCTAATAACTGCTGCGAGGTCCAATTCGGTCCTTGCTACTGCCAAAGGGCCCCTTTTAAATCATACTACCAAAACACTAATTCTATCAAATTTTTTAAAGTTTAAACCTTCCATCTTGAGGTCCTTTGTCTCCGAACTTGGCCCCTTAAGATCTTATTCCAATTCTCCGAACCTGCCGAATACCCAACTTTCCCTTTTCCAAATCTCTAAATTTGCTGAAGCTTCTACGCTTATAACATCGTACCAAAATCTTAAACCCCCTGCCCTTAAAACTTTTTAAACCCACTTAATAATTTAATTTTTAAATTTCATAACACATATGCTCACACTCTAATCCTAAATTCAAATCCATAATACTCTTCCATAATGTTTATGATTGAATATAAACATAATATATATTTCGAAATTATATATTATGAAATTTATTCTGCATTAGCCTTAACCTTGAAAAATTGTATATGAGTTTATATTACACTTAATAACAACGCCGGCTTAATAACTAACATCAAAAGCTTTTTAATAGAATTTTTCCATTTTTGCAATAATACTAATTTCAAGGTTAACTACTTAATGCACATTATTATAAATAAATTCACATATTACTTTAACATTCTAATAACGTCACTTCCACTGACGTCACTTAACGTCAATCATATCCATACAACATGGGCATGACGTCATTTCCTGGAGTAGTACAACACCTGTTTTTAGATCAATATAAAACATAAAACAGATCATTGCACTTACTTGTTATACATTATCTAGTTAACCTTCTATACTATTTATTTTCCGGAAACTAATTATGCAAGCGTTAATCACAACATCTAATTTGCATAAATATTTTTACAAGCAACATTTCTTAAAAGTTCAAACACCTTTGTCGTGAACCCATTTGCATAAATATTGCTATCTCTTTCTAGCTCAAAAATCCCACGTCCAATTGCCATATATACTACTAACTGTAAAATTAGTGGTTGTATTTTTAAAGATATGTGAAAGACATTTGATTGTGCAGATCATGATATTCTGCTACACAAATTGTCTTGTCTGAATTTTTCTACTGAACAGTTAAATTTTTTTGAATCATACTTAGAACAAGGATCACAATGTGTTCGTATTGGTAGATGCATAAGTCAAATTGCGACAATAAAGAAGGGAGTACCTCAGGGTTCTATGTTGGGTCCTGATCTTTTTAAATTATACATTGACGACCTTGCACGGCTAAATCTACGTAGAGTTACGTCACTTTTTGCAGATAATGCAGTCATAAAGTATTCGGAAAATAGTGAGTCTGACTTCAGAGAAGCAATTTTGGAGGATCTTGTAGTAATTGAAGGGTTTCTGTCCAAAAAGTAAATTACTATTAAATGTAAAAAAAAACCAAAATCTTACTCTTTGAAAATAAAATATTTTATGAATCTGTTTTCCAGTACAAAAATTTTAAACTTGATGTAGGGAGAAGTCACAATTACTTAGGGCTTGTGGTTGACTCCAGAATTAAATGGGAAGAACATATTGATTATGTCTGTAAAAAAATTTGCCCTTATGTTTTTATTTTAAGAACATTAAGTAAATTTTTCGACAAAGAAACACTTTTTATAATATATTCTTCATACATTTTGTCTAATGTAGTCTATGTTAATCTTATTTGGAGTGAAGCACCACAAATACAATTGAAAAGAATTGAAATATTATTATAAAAGTGCATCAAAATAATTCATAGGTTTCCAATGTTGCACCCCCCTATAAAAGGGAGCTTTATATCTTGGCCTTCAAAATTATAAACAATAAAATAAAACACAACTTTTTATTGCAAAGGTAAACAGATATAATTACACATTTATACAGGTTACATAATTACAACACCCGCAATAAATTTTTTCTCCTTGTTTACATTTATAATATGTGTAAGTATTTCCCGTTCTTCCGCCATAAAATGCATCACGAGGATTTAAAGGAACTAAATTAATTAATGAATGATTTTCTAAATATCTCATATTTTCATTGTGTCTCATTAGCTCCCGAAATTCACATTCCCACATCTCAATAACTTTATATCCACATGATTTTATAAACTTTGTTCTCATTAATGTTTTTTCATATCTTAGATTCAAAGTATCGCCAGAGTTATCATGTAATGGTATATCCCTCTGGTTTGTTAAACATTTTGGATGTCTATGATAATAGCAACCGTAGAATTCAAATATTTCGTTAGTCTCTTCGCAAAATCCGTCGACCCTAACATTTCCAATTTGTTTTTCTTTTCCATTAAATGCACATTTCAAATCAATTTTTCTCAAGTCTTCTTCCCAAATAAGCCATTGCATGGCAATTTTTGACTGATTGTCTACCATCCTATACCCTTTTCTTGGTATACCCTATAGTATTCGATTTGAGAAAGTTTCTTCTATATACAAGATTACAGGCGGAAGCTATTGTTGTTGCTTCTAAAAACAGTTCCACATTACATTCTTCGAAAAAAAAATTTCCGAAAACCAGACAAATTCTAACTAAAAATTTCAACATCATTTTTACAGTACTCTAAAATATCTTTCTCCATATTAAATTCTGAGTTTCTATTTTGTTCATACCACATTAAAAATTCATTACGCTCATTGTATTAGAGTTGTATTATTTAATTGCTGGAAGTATGCCAATGTAATTTTCATTTTCCAATTTATTAAATAGATGTGGAAAATAACATTTTTTCAAATTGATCGATAAATTAAAAGCTTTTGGTAATTTTGCCAAGGCCATAGGAAAGTAGTTCATAGAATCAATAAATTTAATATTATCAATTATCATAACAATAATTTTTGTACATCGCATATTAACTTTAGTTCAAGTACAGTTTTATTTAGTATATAATTCAGAATAAACTGATGGTCAAACGCCTGTACATTATGACAATCTTTTTGAATTCCTTTCTTAATTTTAAAATAAATTCCATGAAAACCTCTATCACATTTTTCGTTTTAAAAATTCTTTCTCTTAATTTACATTTTTCAGAGAAGTATAGAGAATCAATCTTTATACATTTAAAACATCTCAACCACAGATAAACTTGGAACACGTTCTGTTATTTTTGTAAAATTAATTACTTCTTGTTTTGTTTCTAAATCATAAAATATGTAAATGCTTTTACATCATAATTGTTTTCAAAATTTACTTTTGTTTTGTCTTGCTGAATGAAGTTGAATGAAGTTGTTTATGGTTTTCAGGAACATGATTATCGCAAATTTTACAAAAATATTCTCCACATATATAGGTCTTAGAACTTTAAAACAAGATTTGCATTTCCTAATTTCTTCACAGATGCTTCTATTTTTTGAACTGGAAGCCTTATGATTTTCAAAACATGCGCGATTGTCTTGCATACATAAAATATATTTAACATTATTTCAACAAGCTGGTGAGTTTTGACAGCAAGGGCAACTTTTCGAACACCTATGTTCATTTTTTTGAGAATACGGAATATGACATTCTTCACAATAAAATGCTGTGCAAAAAGCAGCTGTGAACGAAGTTATTACATTGTCATGATTATTATGGTATAGTAAGTTATTTTTTTTTCCATAAATAAATCCTTCAACTATTACTTCAGCACCTCTTGTTCCATATTTATACACAACAATTTTGTGTTTATGTAAACATTTTTGAAATTGATGCAATTCACGAATTCCGAAACCTTCAGATGGAATAGTTATTTTTGATGTTTTTAATAATTTTAAAGATGTTAAAGTTTGAAGTTTTGCTATATTTTTTCGAATTTTTTCATATTCAATAAATTTTTCAACTTTAGCTATTGAAACAACAAGTGCACGTGGTACACATAAATTATCGCTGTTTTTTATTGTTATTATTCCTTTCCTGTTTAAGCATTCCTCTTTGTAATTTAAATGTTTATTATTTCTAGTTTTACCAGTGGATAATCTAACAGGGTAACTGTATATCTAACAGGTGTATTATAAAAAAGTACCTTTAGAATAACTTTGAAAAACATAAGAAATTACATCCCAAATGTCGCCAAATTTAAGTTCATGAGCGGATTTTAAACTGAGATACGCAGGAACTTGAAGTTCAAGGCTCTCTCCACAAAATGGTAACCCAAGCTTATCAGTGCAATTCACATTTTTCACAGCAATCCTTATTATTTGATGTATAGTATCCTTAATCCAGCTAATTTGTTCTCTATTTTTTTTTTAGGTAATAGATTATTTAATTACAAATTTTACTTTATGACCGTTCATATTAAACCGTTCAACAAATGTCGAATTCTCGCTTTCTATTATGTAAGGTATTATAGTTTCGGTAAGAAACCTTTGTAAAATAATTTTTTTCGACATTGTCTTTATACGAATTTTAGATGTTAAATGCTTGAATAACAGAATAATATTAAATTTTCAATACAAATTCATTCTCTTAAATTAAAATGACGCTTTAATAAATTTTAGTTGTTTTAACTAGAATCCCATCTTAATCCTATCTTAAGATGTAAATAGAAAATTCTATGCAACATTGTAATTTTCAAACTAAAATTTAAAACTTATCTTAAAGATATAAATTGTAATCAAATAACGCTATAATAAATTGTATTTCTTTAATAATTAGATTCTCATCTTATACGTATTTTAAATAAAAAACAGTATTACAACATTATAATCAAACAGCAATTTAATAAAGTATCCCTTTTTTGCATGAAAAATATTAGCAACATTGTAATTAACGGACATTTTTGATCGATTTTACCCGTTCCATTTAGAAAATATTTGCAAGAGTGTAACTAGTTCTAAAGGTTTTATTTTGTTTTAACATTACTCGAAATTTGTATATAAATACATCGAGATTTTATAAAAATATCAGTTTAATTTGAAACAAGCAGGATGGCACAGGAATTCAACAAGGTTTACGTGTTGAATGACGTAACCATTCATGCTCCTCAAATTCCTACAAAAAGGTAGAAAATGGCGAAAATGCCGCTTTATCATGAACGCCAGCAATAACAACAACGGCAACAGCAACATGATCAACAAGAGCAACAACAATGAAGAAAATGAAGGAAATCGAAAAAAATACTTATTCCCTCGTACATGAAGAAAACTAGTTAACTTTAAAAGATGAACGTGGTGATTTTCAATTCGCTACAAAACAATAATTATAGTTTAAGTTTTTATATTATAGAATTTATTCAATAAAAATTTCTATTTCAAATAAATTTGTACTGTTCTAAATTTATTTTCATTTTTTCAGAAGTTAGGATCTTATTTTATTTTTCATATTAAGATTTTATTTTATTTTTCAGATGTTATCAAGTTTTTCAGATTCTTATTAAAGTTTTGTTTTACAGATATTACACAATATTTGTTGAATTTATCCTATGTCTTATGTTTTTCGTCAAACCCAAGCCATTTAACAAAAACTTTATTGCCTTTTTGTTTAACCACCAAACCACCAAATATTGAATCATTTTTATAATCAATCAGCTGATATGTGATCGGATAGGTACTGTTTACTTTGATAATTTTAAAAATTTCAGTACACCAATTCAGTTGATAAACCCTTTTCAAAAGTTTTTTTATATTTACTCTTAATTTTAACATACTCTCCAACTTTATATTTAGCTTTTAAAGAAATTTTAGGTGTAAACATTTTTGTAGCATGTAAACATTTTTTAAAATAAATTTTTCGTTTTTTTTAGAAATTTTTTCAGGGGGTAGTTTAGTTGTTCTATGTTTAGTGGAATTATAGGTGTTTAATAAAGATTGCAATGTATTAAGCCATTTGTAATTACCTTGTAAACTAAATATTTTCCACATTAAATTTTTTAAAGTTCGATTAAAGCGTTCTACAATAGATGCTTTCATTTCAGAGTAAGTATGATAGTGATTAATACCCTTCTTTACAACAAAATTTTGGAATATCGAATTGAAAAATTCTTTACCTTGATCTGAATGAATGTTTTTAGGTAAGTTTTTAGCTCGTTTTATAATTTTCTTTAAAGCTTTTAAAACATTACTACCGGTTTTAGTTTTAATTGGTTCAGCACAAGCATATTTAGAAAATATATCTATAACGGTTAACATATATTTAAAACCTTTGTTGAATTTTCCATATGGAATCATTTCCACTAGATCAATTTGCCAGATATCATTTACTCATTTCTGCATGAAGGAAAGATATCTTTTTCTAGCTGGTCTATGTATTTCTTTTACTATTTGAGATCTTGAAATGATTTTTACACCATCTAACTAGTTTTAAAAATCCAGTTTTACATTTTTTTATTTATATACTCTGAAAACTTTCAATTTTGACTGTTTTCTACAATATAACATGGTTCAATTTTACTGGCAAATCATTTTTAATTCAATTTTTGTAAGATATTTTACAAAAATGGCAGCTGATTCAACAACATTTCCATTTACTGAGGAAACTGCAATAGTCAGTACACAAAATGAGGGTTAAGTTGATGAAATTACATCTACTGTAGATGAGGAGGAATTAATGGAAACTGAAGAATTCATACCACCGTTTCAAGTCTTAGATGAAGATATATATGAGCAACAAATTTGTATTGTAAATAAATAACCAAAATTTCCGTATAATGTGTCAGCTTCCTCCTTGTTAATATTAAGACATCGACCAATAACAATTCTTAATCCATATTGTAAACATAATTTTGTATTCTTTATTGATTGTTTCGAGTACTTTTCATAAAATTGCTGATAGAATTTACACAAATCATGATATTTTAAAATAGCTGGCTTTTTTCCCATACGGTGTAAAATGCAAGTCGCTACAAGAGATTCTGTATCAAAACCAACAAGAACTTTTAATGACTGATTTCTGTTGAGAAAATAGGTATAACTCAACATCAAATTTGTGTTCGAACCTTGATCTTCCATTACTACGTTTTAACTAAAGCTTTTTAATATTAATTATATTGCTGAGGTAAACAAGATTGTGAAAATTTTAAATTTTTCAAATAAGTTGTAAAACATATTAATAATCAGATTGTCATTTTCTATATGATTATCTTTGTGAAATTTATTCAAAAAAGTTTTCATAGTTAAACCAAAACATCTATACATACTAGCCATAAACGCAACAGTATTGCCCACATACATCTGAAAGAATACCCTGTATCTGCCTATCATTAAAAACTATGCACTGATTTTTCATGTATTTCAAAATTTCCGGTATATTTTAAACTCCATCATATGGATCAAAATATTGTGTGCAACCATGCTTTGGAATATAAAGGGCAAACCAATGTGTTCCTTGTTCCTTCCCTCAATTGGATCTTTTATCTTGTCAGTGTTTACAAATAAAAAAGTTGGTTTTCCTATCATTCAAAAAATTTTGTCTAAAGCAAAAACTCCCTTAAAATTTTTGTTTTGTAAGTTTGTACATTTTAAAACACTAAATATTTCTAAAGTGTTCATGACTCAAAGTTATTCAAATCATACACTCTAATTATTTCATTAATGTAGCTCATTAAAAACTCCTTTTTTATATTTTTATTTGTTATAATAACATTAAATTTTTCTAGTATTGTCTTAATTCTTTATTAATTTTATCATTATGTGCAGTTCGGAAAGAGTAATTTTCAAAATTTTCATTTATAATTTCTTTGGTTGAAAATTTGTAAGTAAACTCTTTTACAATTTTTTTACAAGGCTCTTTAATTTCAACTAAACAAATATCTTTTACAAATAAAGTATTTTTATCATCACAACAAAACTTCACATCCACAAGTGCACAGGACGATGACATCTTGTCTAATATTCAAATACATGTTTCAGTATTCTATTTATAGATTTGTAAATATATTTCGATTTTTATCAATTTGTATGGTTGCATCAAATTCTCCATAAACAAAAGCAGTGAGTGTAGATGTAAGTGGTTTTGATAGCCTTGCCTCAATTCTAAACGTACCCTGGTTTAGTAAACCTTGACATACTTCGTTTCCAGATGCTTCTGGAGTTAAATCAAAAGCTAGTATAAAAAACCCATTACTAAACATAGACTTTGTCATCTGATGACCTTTATCATTGTGGTAAATTCCAGTTGCTGAAAAAAGTGTACTGTATGCTCTTGTAGATGAATTATTGTCATATGAAAAACTGGTTTCAATTGCTGAATTAGGTATTAGTTACGTTTAACACAAATTGTGAAATATCAAAATGTTTAAAATTGTATGGGTTTATTGATCTTTTTCCAGAGTAACCCACATTTTCTGTCATACAAAAAATTATTGTGTTTGGCAACTGTCCAATAAAAACATTATCAAGTGATATTGACGAGCTGTTCATTGGAATTGTAAAATTTTTTACTTCAACGCGTTTATAATTATATTTAGCATTGGGTTTGCCAAGAACAGCATTGTGTGCTAACAGTACGCTTGGATTAACATATCTCATAACTAGCGTGGCTTCTATAATTTTAATTGTGATTCATCAGAATCGTCTACAAATAGATAAAAATCTGGTTTTTCAAGTGTTAAAACTATACGAATATCAACATTATTTATAAGTAGAGTAGGTTGATTAAACAATATCTACGTGTAGTTTACCCATAAGTTCCACTACATTGCTATTATGATACAAATTACGGCGCTCTTTTGAACCATTATTATCAGATTTAGCTATATTTGCTTTATCTAAAATCCATCCTGCACATTCTAAATGAGTTGTAGCAGCATCTGTACCATAATTTAATAAAGATTCAATATAAGTTCTCTAGTGATAATTTCCATCAGGTGGTGTTATATTTTTACCATTTAATTGAACATTACATTGTTTTATTAAAGAATGTCTACACTTGGTTGTATTATTATTTTTCCTTCAGCATTTTAATCATTATTCCATTGTGTTCCATCTTTCTTTAAGATCTGTACTTTTAATCTCAAATATGTAGAAGACAAATCTCTATATGTGTTGCCATGACCCAGTGAAACAAATTCAATAGTTGAAAGCTTGTCTAAAGAAGCAATAGGATGGTAGGAAACTTCTTCAGATCGTAAAACGCCAACCCGGTTTTAAAAATATCCAACTCAGATTTCTTACACTCAATCATAATTAATTAAAAATATCTTTTTGTTTGTTTTTGTTATTATCTTTGCGTCGTTTTGACGTAAAATATTTTAAATTTTTAATGAATGGTCTTTTTATGGCTTTTCGTTTTCTTTTACCAGAATCATACATTTCATTCAGTTTTCGTACGGCACCACGTCGTACATTTGTAACAATCTCTTTACTACGATTTTGCATAACTTCTTTTACATTTGCACTAGATGCAATATCAGATAAAGCATTGATACTAGAGTTAATAACCTTTTTTTTCAAAATATCAGCGCCTGACGTAGATAATGGCTTCAAATATCTAAAAAGTCCACCAAAAAAGCTTTCCAATCCACGATTATTTTTGAAAATATAAAGGGCCGATATTATCAAGTTCTGAACCAGATTGTATTAATAATACTTATATATCTTACTTATAGAGAGTATACTCGCCATAATGAATAAAATAAAATAATATATAGATTGAAAAATCGCTTTTATTTATACTTTTTTAAAATTTAATACATGCATCTTATGATGTACAATTTAATACATCTTTATCACCTATTTTTTGCGGTTCAATTATATCTGTGTATATAAAAAACATATCTGGTTTAATAATTGGAATCAATTGTACACTATATATAAAAGTTTTGAAAACTTCTATTACCGTGATTTATATTTTTTTAAATCTGTAAATCATCTCCTCAGTTTTGCTGATTGTGTATAATGAACTTCATCGTTTATAAAATTAAAAATGCCCCAAATAAACTATCGTTCAACTTCTTTTTTTGTAAACCTATTAAGTGGGCGTATATTTTGAATTAGTGTTGGTAGTAGAAAAACTTTCCAGTCGCATATAATTTGTTTTTCTATACGTTCCAACTCCTATCATATCTTTCTGCATACCCTTAATAAATATTTGAGTACTTTTTTCCCATTCTTCACCATACACATTTGGAACGAAATCATTAACATACATTTCTGAAATACCTCTATGTTAATACGAAATCATTAACATAATTTCTGAAAATTAAGTGCTGTTTGAGTATTACCTGCTATAGCTGACCTTAAAACACGTCTTGATGAATTATTCAACTTTTTTCTATTTATGGTTTTTTTTTTCGTTGTTGGGCTTGAACTATCTAAAGGAACAGTTATAATGTCTCCTGCATCAGTTTCAAAAATTTGGAAAATTTGATTTCTAATTGATTATCTTTTTCTAAGACGCTCTCCAGCGGAAGCAGCTGACCATGCTCTTGTTAAAACCTTTTCTTGAATTTCATCATCAAATACTTCGTCATCAGTTTCTTTTTCATATACTTCTTCTTCTTCAGGAACAACCTGTATTCTAATATTCTTATATTCAGGAAAATGCGATTGAGTTTCCGCATCTATATACATTGGTTTTGCACGAGTTTGAGTTTCTTTTTTTTCCGAAATTTTTACTTTCTCCTCTTTACTTCTTGGACGTTCTCGTTTTTTGTTTCTTTTTTTAAATAAATTTTGTCTGTATAAATACCATTTTTGAGTGTCGGTAAGATGTTTATTTAATAATATTTTTTTCAAATTTTTATCCAACTCATTAAGTTCAACGTCCGCATTTTGCTTCATTTTCTTATATATATCAGGTTTTAGAATTATCATTTTATTAAATGTTGTATTATTCATTTTATAAAATTTCCGATTATCACTGATAGTACTGCACCAAGAGGTGCAATGATGTTGAGTAGTATAGCTAGGCGGGTTCTAGCCCAGTCACTTGACAACAGTGAAATTTACAATCGTTAGTGAA
The DNA here is from genome assembly GCA_947095535.1 of Poecilobothrus nobilitatus. Lineage (NCBI taxonomy): Eukaryota > Metazoa > Arthropoda > Insecta > Diptera > Dolichopodidae > Poecilobothrus > Poecilobothrus nobilitatus. The sequence continues at coordinate 256,084,360 of OX352772.1, read as the reverse complement.
ATTGAGGTATTTAGTTCTAGACCAGGAAATGACATCACATCCGGTTTAGATAAGAGGTATGAGTCATAGATGGTAAAGATGTTGGTACTGGTAACAGATAAGATAAGAGTATGAGTCATAGATCAATGACGTCACATCCGGTTTAGATAAGAAGTATGAGTCATAGATGATAAAGAAGATGGTACTGATAAGAGATAGATCAAAAGTAAGAGTATGAGTCATAGATCAATGACGTCACATCCGATTTAGATAAGAAGTATGAGTCATAGATGGTAAAGATGTTGGTACTGATAAGAGATAGATCAAAAAATGTGATAAGAATAGGTTTTTCAAGAGTTATTGAATTGGTTTTTAAAAATTTAAATACCAGGCGAACATATTGTTTAAAGAAAGAATTTAACACATTTTAGTATTTCAATTTTTATTTTTTGTAGTCATATTCTATGATAAGAAATTTTTTATAAAATGAATAATGTAGAATCTAAAATGAAGTCACAGGATCATGTTGTATGATAAGAATTTTTTATTGTTTTTATAATATACATGGTAAGTGAATTTTGTATTAACAAAGAAAAAACTTTAGTAAATTATAATGATGTAGTTGTTGTTATTGTATTAATGAAATTTTAGAGATATTATGAACTTATGTTTGAAAACAGAATTCGGTGTGTGTTTTTGGGTGTGTGTGTGTGTGTCCGGTCAGATGAATTCCTTTTTGTTTATACTATGAAGAAAACAAGTAGAAAAAAATAAAAAATTCTTATCATGAAAAATACCAGAAATCGTACCTATTTATAATTTTTTTGAAATTATAAAATGAATAATGTACAATCTAGAATGACGTCACATTCCTTTAGTTAAAATATATAAAAAGAAAAAACAAAATATGTATGTGTACTATAAAGTTTTTTTTATTTTTAATGTTTTTCAATATTTACAATTTTTTTCTTGAAATTTCTTTACAATTTTAGTTAATCGTGATAGACATATTTTAGGAAATTCTATGGAATTAATAGAGGGTATATAAACATCACATTTAACGAATTGTCTCAAAGTTGAATCATGAAATCTAAGAAAGAATCTAAGTTGAATCTAAGAAATTTTATGTGATACTCGATTTCGCATCTATATTTCCTTCTTAAATGCTTTTTATTTTCAAAGAAAAATTTCTTAAACATATATATAAACAGTTCTTGCGAACTCCATTTTATGATAAAAACTAAAGAAAACTAATAAAGCAACTAAATTAGAAATAAAATATGAAAATGTTCAGAATTATTTTAATCTTCTGTGGGTAGGAATGATAGGTTGTAAATAAGTCATGAGGTATATATGACTTAAATATAAAAGTCTATATAGTAAGTTTATTAATATAGATAATGTGTTTAGGTTCGATCCTAGTTGCATTCTCTTACTCAGAAAGATTTTTTTTATTTAAAAAATTAATGCAATAAAGTACTTCCCAAATTCTATAAAAGACTAATTTTTTAATTAATTTTTTAACTAATAAGAAATTTCAAAAAATTAGGAAATTGCGTTTTTTGGGTTGTCAGCTTGATTATAATATAACTTCCTAGTTTTGTATAAGTTCTATAATAATTTTAATACAAATGTGGAAATTATGATTAAAAAAATGCGGAAATTTCCTGTACAATTATTTCAAATTTTATTATTTAAATATAAACAATTATGATAAGAACTAGCTGCCAGCGTTATCGGCTTTATTAAAATATAACTTCCTAGTTTTGTATAGGTTCTATAATAATTTTAAAAATTAGGAAATTGTGATTTTTCGGTTATCAGCTTATTTATAATATAACTTCCTAGTTTTGTATAAGTTCTATAATAATTTAAATAAAAATGGGTAAATTGTGATTAAAAAAATGCGGAAATTTCCTGTACAATTATTTCAAATTTTATTATTTAAATATAAACAATTACGATAAGAACTAGCTGTCAGGATTATCGGCTTTATTTTAATATCCATAATAGAAACTGGCTCCACTACTCCAATGACAATTCTCCCAGTCCAAACTTAATTGGGAAACAAGTTGAGCTTTTTGCTTCATTATTCCATCTTACTAGACTTGTCCAAAATCCCACTAGAATTCCCGACCGGGTAGACCTGGTTGGTCATCTCCTGCACTTGTTTCTGACTACATATCCTGAGAAATAAAAGGTCTCAGTTAGCTCTCCTCTTGGTTGTACCGACCACTGCTTGATTAATACTAGCTTTGAGCTTAGCACAATGAATCTTTTAAAGCTTTTGATTGGTCTTTGTGCTTTAGCAACAGAAATGTTAACTTTGCAACCAATGCGATTAGTGAAATAATTCTTCTAGGGATGAGAGCTTCATACCTCATTCTATGAAAAGTATTAAAAGGCCACCCAAATCTTGGTTTAATCGCATTTGTGCAAATGCAATATCTAAAAAGGAGGAAGCTTATCAAATCTACAAGAGGGATAGGACAGAAGCTAATAGGGTGAGCTATATCGCGGTTAGAAACTGGTGTAGGAGAGTTATCAACAAGCAAAAGTTCTTGCACTATAGACGGTTGAGAAGACAACTTTTGCATCTTCCTAAAAATAGCAAATCCTTTTGGACCTTTGCTAAGAGCCTTAAGGGTAAAAGTGGCGGTTCTTCGTTCCCGCCTTTGGTGGATAACAATGACGAAATTTTATCCGATCCCAAAGAAAAAGCACATTTATTTGGCAAAAATTTCAACATTTCAAATTCCTCCAATTCAACATTTCTCCAGTCAATACAAAGACCATGAATTCTTCTGGTTAACAGCTCCTTAGGTAGAGTTTCTTTCAGAACTCGTGCAGTTCTTAAAGCTCTTAAAAATTTGGATACAAAAAAGTCAGCCGGTCCGGATGGCATTACTTGCACGGTTTCAAAAAATACTTTTTCTACTATTACGAAACAATTGCATAATCTCTTCCATTTATCCCTTTCTTGGGGTAGCTTAGTGGAAGACAGCGCACATACATCCCATCCCCAAAAAGGGAGAAAAAAGTGATCCCTCAAACTACCGCCCTATTGCTATCACTTCGGTCCTCTCCAAAATAATGGAAAATTTAATAAATAGAAAGCTTCTGAAATATCTGCATAACAAAGGATTAATTCATGATCGTCAATATGGGTTCCGAACCCATCGGTCAACAGGTGATCTCATGACATGCCTCTGTGAAAGGCTCAACATCGGCCTCCACTATTCAGGGGAGTCCGATGTTGTCACTTTGGATATTTTTAAAGCTTTTGACCGAGTTTGGCATGATGCTTTAATTGCTAAATGCAAAGCAATGGGCCTCGGTGGTGTATTTCTAAAATGGATTGGAAATTTTCTTTCAAACCGTTCGATTCGTGTCCTGGTCGATGGTTAATCTTCAAACCAATTCAAAATTAATGATGGTGTCCCTCAAGGATCTGTTCTCTCTCCGACACTTTTCCTAATATTTATAAACGATCTTTTAAGATCTCCTCCATTATCTTTTAAGATACCTCCAATCCAATCCATAGTTTTGCAGACGACAGCACGCTCGTTGCTTCTTATGAAGATAAATAAATAGAGTTGATTTTAATTCTAAGAAAACTGTTTCAGTGCTGTTTAGTCTCTCGGAAAAGAAACACTTCAATCCCAACTTTAACTTTTCAAGTGGAAGTTTTGCAGCATGCGGGTGAGCTCAACATCTTGGGCATGGAGCTAAATCAAAAATTAAGTTGATCCAATCACATTTTTGGTATAGCTAAAGATGCATCTAGGTGTATGGGTTTCCTGTATCGTTGTAAAGCCTTCTTTTCATCTTCTGATCTCCTAAATATCTATAAAACATATATAAGATCAAAAATGGAGTACAATGCACATATTTGGGCAGGAGTCTCCAAAACGGCATTGGGATTTCTCCATAAAGTGTAAAATAGAGCAATTCGTCTAATAAATGATCCCAATATCACCTCTACGCTCTCTCCACTCGGTCTACGGCGCCTAACAGGAACAATTACCCTGTTTTATAGATACCTTATAGGGTTGGGTTCTTGCTCTAACGAGATTAAAAGTTTGATGCCTCCTCTCAAAGCATTCCAAAGAAAAACAAGGAAAGCCTCTGCTGCCCATCCCTATGTAGTTCAAATTCCCAGATGGCATAATTCGGCGTATGGAAATTTGTTTGTAGTACGAACATCGCTAATGTGGAACCATCTTCCACCTTATGTGTTCCCCAGAATTGGTGATGATTATATTTACAATGTGCAAAGATTCAAGGTGAATATTAACAACTTTGTTCACAATATGCCTTCCAATTTGAAATCTATTTTCATTCCTTAACTCAACTTCGTATGACCAGGCAGTACAGTCGTACTAAAGGTCGTATAACCTATTGTTTGGTAAAAAAAAGGAGATGGTGTTTAGTGGGTTAAAGTTCCACACACTCATAGAGGAATTGTGTTCGTTTTCACTCCCCTATAGTGTCTTTCGATGATTCTCACCTACACTCGCAAAAAAAAAAAAAATTAAAATATAACTTTCTAGTTTTGTATAGGTTCTATAATATTTTAAAAAATTAGGAAATTGAGTTTTTTGGGTTATCAGCTTATTTGTAATATAACTTCCTAGTTTTGTATAAGTTCTATAGTAATTTTAATAAAAATGGGGAAATTGTGATTAAAAAATTCAACTATAGTCAGTCTGAAACTAGTGGTATGCACAACTACAACCAACCTGGACCTAGTAATATGAAGACATACACTCAACTTGGGCTTGCACATAAAAGAAACGCCGATACAAGCATTGCAAGCTTGTTAAACAAATTTAATGAGAAAGTGGAGAAAAAAACGAACTTCAAGAAGAGCTTACCGTCATCTGAAGTCATACCACAAAAATACTATGATGTATTAAAAATTACAAAGTTGAACACACAATAAGAGAAAATAATACTGCTGGAGTTTGAAAATGTTGTTTTCTTTCTACCAGCATACATGGTGGATTTTCTATCGGAAATTGAAATAGTACAACTAAACAACCAATTTAATATATACATGGTAAGTGAAGGAAAACAAAAATATCGGCTAGTTCAAGAAGATATTTTTTCGCAAGAAAAACTTGCAATTAATCAATAATGTACTCGGATTTATTGCTTTAATAAATAAAAATTGAAAATTAAAGCTAAATTAAATTATCTTTTTATTTTATATTTCTTTAAAAAATTTCAGTTCACCTAGTCTATTTATATTTCTTTAAAAATGTTCAGATCACCTAGTCTATTTATATTTCGTTAAAAATTTTCAGATCACCTAGACTATTTGATGAAACGAAATTTTTCTGCACTAAAGCACTCTGTATTCGAATTAAACAGAAATTAAATTATTTTATTTTCAGATCGAAAAAAATATTATTTAGAATAAAACAGTTGACAGTGCGTGTAAGAATTAAAATCATGACTGAAAAATCAAAAAATATTTTAATGATAATGATAATAAACATGAAAGCAACTAAAATAAAAATGAAATAAAATCTTATATGATTTTACTATTAAAAGATTAATAGTTTTACAAAAAATTCTAGAAGAAAATAAAAACTCTAAAAGTGGTGTGAAATCATGCATAGGTGGTGTAATAGCACATTTAGAGTCATTAAAAACAAAAATAAAATGCAAATTACTCTTTGAAGAGAATTACAAACTACAATAGAAAAATGTATCATCGGCGTTCCAAAATCGAATACAAACAGGAGTCATATCCAATGTAACAGAAACAGATCCCAAATTATTTTTAATAAATTACAAAAATATTGTAATAAATAATATTGATGAGATATTGTTAAAATATAATTCAATCAAAGTTAATATGGTATTTTATGGAGAATTTGAATTACCACCAAAAAACAATGAAGATGAAGCTGATTATGATTTAAAATATTTCAATACTGGAAATTTAATTGTACTCAGAATGGAAAATAATAATAATGAATGGTATGACAAATTAATGGAACAAATAATGGAACACATCATTTGCTGCAGCATCATCTTACATAGATTTACCTAAACCTATTAAAACAAGAAAAGCATGCATTAATATTAGAAATATTGATAATGCTTGTTTTGCATGGAGTATAATGGCTTTACTTAATCCAAACGTAGTTCATTCTGATCGTGTATCGAGCTATCAACATTATAGAGAAGTATCAAATTTTAAAGATATCAGCTTTCAAGTTTTAATAAGTGATATCCCAAAATTTGAGAAGTTAAATTTAATATCTGTTAACATTTTTGGTTTAGATATCATTAAAAAAGATAAGTTTAAAGTAGTACCATTTTATCTAACAAAATTAAAAAAAGAAAAACATGCTAATCTTTTATTAATTCAAAATGTTTATGATAAAAAAGAAAAATTGAATACATATTATGAAAATGATGAGAACATTAAATATCATTATGTTTTGATTACAAATATATCAAGATTACTTTCAGCTGATATTAGCAAAAATAAGAGAAAAAAATTCTTTTGTGATAGATGTCTTAATTATTTTTCATCAACTGAAAAATTAAATAATCATAAAATATATTGCGATAAAATTAATAAATTAGCTATTGTACTACCAAACAAGGAAAATAATATTCTTAAATTTACGAACTTTAAAAATAAAATAATGGTTCCATGTGTTATCTATGATGACATAGAATCTATATTGGAAAAAAGTAGTTCAAATAATAGTTATCAAGAATAACATGATAATAATATTATTTGATAATATCCTATAACATTTCCATGTTCTATAGGATATTACACAAAATCAAGTTACATAGAAAATACAGAATACCGTTTCTTAAGAGGAGAGAATTGTATTGAATGGTTTTTAAATTAACTAAAAATTATTGCTTGTCTTTTGGAGACGGACTTAAAGTCACCTGTTAAAATGAATGCACTAACTAAATGTTGTATTATTCATTTTATAAAATTTCCGATTATCACTGATAGTACTGCACCAAGAGGTGCAATGATGTTGAGTAGTATAGCTAGGCGGGTTCTAGCCCAGTCACTTGACAACAGTGAAATTTACAATCGTTAGTGAAATTGAGGTATTTAGTTCTAGACCAGGAAATGACATCACATCCGGTTTAGATAAGAGGTATGAGTCATAGATGGTAAAGATGTAAAGATGAGATAGATCAAAAAATGTGATAAGAATAGGTTTTTCAAGAGTTATTGAATTGGTTTTTAAAAATTTAAATACCAGGCGAACATATTGTTTAAAGAAAGAATTTAACACATTTTAGTATTTCAATTTTTATTTTTTGTAGTCATATTCTATGATAAGAAATTTTTTATAAAATGAATAATGTAGAATCTAAAATGAAGTCACAGGATCATGTTGTATGATAAGAATTTTTTATTGTTTTTATAATATACATGGTAAGTGAATTTTGTATTAACAAAGAAAAAACTTTAGTAAATTATAATGATGTAGTTGTTGTTATTGTATTAATGAAATTTTAGAGATATTATGAACTTATGTTTGAAAACAGAATTCGGTGTGTGTTTTTGGGTGTGTGTGTGTGTGTCCGGTCAGATGAATTCCTTTTTGTTTATACTATGAAGAAAACAAGTAGAAAAAAATAAAAAATTCTTATCATGAAAAATACCAGAAATCGTACCTATTTATAATTTTTTTGAAATTATAAAATGAATAATGTACAATCTAGAATGACGTCACATTCCTTTAGTTAAAATATATAAAAAGAAAAAACAAAATATGTATGTGTACTATAAAGTTTTTTTTATTTTTAATGTTTTTCAATATTTACAATTTTTTTCTTGAAATTTCTTTACAATTTTAGTTAATCGTGATAGACATATTTTAGGAAATTCTATGGAATTAATAGAGGGTATATAAACATCATCTTTAACGAATTGTCTCAAAGTTGAATCATGAAATCTAAGAAAGAATCTAAGTTGAATCTAAGAAATTTTATGTGATACTCGATTTCGCATCTATATTTCCTTCTTAAATGCTTTTTATTTTCAAAGAAAAATTTCTTAAACATATATATAAACAGTTCTTGCGAACTCCATTTTATGATAAAAACTAAAGAAAACTAATAAAGCAACTAAATTAGAAATAAAATATGAAAATGTTCAGAATTATTTTAATCTTCTGTGGGTAGGAATGATAGGTTGTAAATAAGTCATGAGGTATATATGACTTAAATATAAAAGTCTATATAGTAAGTTTATTAATATAGATAATGTGTTTAGGTTCGATCCTAGTTGCATTCTCTTACTCAGAAAGATTTTTTTTATTTAAAAAATTAATGCAATAAAGTACTTCCCAAATTCTATAAAAGACTAATTTTTTAATTAATTTTTTAACTAATAAGAAATTTCAAAAAATTAGGAAATTGCGTTTTTTGGGTTGTCAGCTTGATTATAATATAACTTCCTAGTTTTGTATAAGTTCTATAATAATTTTATACAAATGTGGAAATTATGATTAAAAAAATGCGGAAATTTCCTGTACAATTATTTCAAATTTTATTATTTAAATATAAACAATTATGATAAGAACTAGCTGCCAGCGTTATCGGCTTTATTAAAATATAACTTCCTAGTTTTGTATAGGTTCTATAATAATTTTAAAAATTAGGAAATTGTGATTTTTCGGTTATCAGCTTATTTATAATATAACTTCCTAGTTTTGTATAAGTTCTATAATAATTTAAATAAAAATGGGTAAATTGTGATTAAAAAAATGCGGAAATTTCCTGTACAATTATTTCAAATTTTATTATTTAAATATAAACAATTACGATAAGAACTAGCTGTCAGGATTATCGGCTTTATTTTAATATCCATAATAGAAACTGGCTCCACTACTCCAATGACAATTCTCCCAGTCCAAACTTAATTGGGAAACAAGTTGAGCTTTTTGCTTCATTATTCCATCTTACTAGACTTGTCCAAAATCCCACTAGAATTCCCGACCGGGTAGACCTGGTTGGTCATCTCCTGCACTTGTTTCTGACTACATATCCTGAGAAATAAAAGGTCTCAGTTAGCTCTCCTCTTGGTTGTACCGACCACTGCTTGATTAATACTAGCTTTGAGCTTAGCACAATGAATCTTTTAAAGCTTTTGATTGGTCTTTGTGCTTTAGCAACAGAAATGTTAACTTTGCAACCAATGCGATTAGTGAAATAATTCTTCTAGGGATGAGAGCTTCATACCTCATTCTATGAAAAGTATTAAAAGGCCACCCAAATCTTGGTTTAATCGCATTTGTGCAAATGCAATATCTAAAAAGGAGGAAGCTTATCAAATCTACAAGAGGGATAGGACTGAAGCTAATAGGGTGAGCTATATCGCGGTTAGAAACTGGTGTAGGAGAGTTATCAACAAGCAAAAGTTCTTGCACAATAGACGGTTGAGAAGACAACTTTTGCATCTTCCTAAAAATAGCAAATCCTTTTGGACCTTTGCTAAGAGCCTTAAGGGTAAAAGTGGCGGTTCTTCGTTCCCGCCTTTGGTGGATAACAATGACGAAATTTTATCCGATCCCAAAGAAAAAGCACATTTATTTGGCAAAAATTTCAACATTTCAAATTCCTCCAATTCAACATTTCTCCAGTCAATACAAAGACCATGAATTCTTCTGGTTAACAGCTCCTTAGGTAGAGTTTCTTTCAGAACTCGTGCAGTTCTTAAAGCTCTTAAAAATTTGGATACAAAAAAGTCAGCCGGTCCGGATGGCATTACTTGCACGGTTTCAAAAAATACTTTTTCTACTATTACGAAACAATTGCATAATCTCTTCCATTTATCCCTTTCTTGGGGTAGCTTAGTGGAAGACAGCGCACATACATCCCATCCCCAAAAAGGGAGAAAAAAGTGATCCCTCAAACTACCGCCCTATTGCTATCACTTCGGTCCTCTCCAAAATAATGGAAAATTTAATAAATAGAAAGCTTCTGAAATATCTGCATAACAAAGGATTAATTCATGATCGTCAATATGGGTTCCGAACCCATCGGTCAACAGGTGATCTCATGACATGCCTCTGTGAAAGGCTCAACATCGGCCTCCACTATTCAGGGGAGTCCGATGTTGTCGCTTTGGATATTTTTAAAGCTTTTGACCGAGTTTGGCATTATGCTTTAATTGCTAAATGCAAAGCAATGGGCCTCGGTGGTGTATTTCTAAAATGGATTGGAAATTTTCTTTCAAAACGTTCGATTCGTGTCCTGGTCGATGGTTAATCTTCAAACCAATTCAAAATTAATGATGGTGTCCCTCAAGGATCTGTTCTCTCTCCGACACTTTTCCTAATATTTATAAACGATCTTTTAAGATCTCCTCCATTATCTTTTAAGATACCTCCAATCCATAGTTTTGCAGACGACAGCACGCTCGTTGCTTCTTATGAAGATAAATAAATAGAGTTGATTTTAATTCTAAGAAAACTGTTTCAGTGCTGTTTAGTCTCTCGGAAAAGAAACACTTCAATCCCAACTTTAACTTTTCAAGTGGAAGTTTTGCAGCATGCGGGTGAGCTCAACATCTTGGGCATGGAGCTAAATCAAAAATTAAGTTGATCCAATCACATTTTTGGTATAGCTAAAGATACATCTAGGTGTATGGGTTTCCTGTATCGTTGTAAAGCCTTCTTTTCATCTTCTGATCTCCTAAATATCTATAGAACATATATAAGATCAAAAATGGAGTACAATGCACATATTTGGGCAGGAGTCTCCAAAACGGCATTGGGATTTCTCCATAAAGTGTAAAATAGAGCAATTCGTCTAATAAATGATCCCAATATCACCTCTACGCTCTCTCCACTCGGTCTACGGCGCCTAACAGGAACAATTACCCTGTTTTATAGATACCTTATAGGGTTGGGTTCTTGCTCTAACGAGATTAAAAGTTTGATGCCTCCTCTCAAAGCATTCCAAAGAAAAACAAGGAAAGCCTCTGCTGCCCATCCCTATGTAGTTCAAATTCCCAGATGGCATAATTCGGCGTATGGAAATTTGTTTGTAGTACGAACATCGCTAATGTGGAACCATCTTCCACCTTATGTGTTCCCCAGAATTGGTGATGATTATATTTACAATGTGCAAAGATTCAAGGTGAATATTAACAACTTTGTTCACAATATGCCTTCCAATTTGAAATCTATTTTCATTCCTTAACTCAACTTCGTATGACCAGGCAGTACAGTCGTACTAAAGGTCGTATAACCTATTGTTTGGTAAAAAAAAGGAGATGGTGTTTAGTGGGTTAAAGTTCCACACACTCATAGAGGAATTGTGTTCGTTTTCACTCCCCTATAGTGTCTTTCGATGATTCTCACCTACACTCGCAAAAAAAAAAAAAATTAAAATATAACTTTCTAGTTTTGTATAGGTTCTATAATATTTTAAAAAATTAGGAAATTGAGTTTTTTGGGTTATCAGCTTATTTGTAATATAACTTCCTAGTTTTGTATAAGTTCTATAGTAATTTTAATAAAAATGGGGAAATTGTGATTAAAAAATTCAACTATAGTCAGTCTGAAACTAGTGGTATGCACAACTACAACCAACCTGGACCTAGTAATATGAAGACATACACTCAACTTGGGCTTGCACATAAAAGAAACGCCGATACAAGCATTGCAAGCTTGTTAAACAAATTTAATGAGAAAGTGGAGAAAAAAACGAACTTCAAGAAGAGCTTACCGTCATCTGAAGTCATACCACAAAAATACTATGATGTATTAAAAATTACAAAGTTGAACACACAATAAGAGAAAATAATACTGCTGGAGTTTGAAAATGTTGTTTTCTTTCTACCAGCATACATGGTGGATTTTCTATCGGAAATTGAAATAGTACAACTAAACAACCAATTTAATATATACATGGTAAGTGAAGGAAAACAAAAATATCGGCTAGTTCAAGAAGATATTTTTTCGCAAGAAAAACTTGCAATTAATCAATAATGTACTCGGATTTATTGCTTTAATAAATAAAAATTGAAAATTAAAGCTAAATTAAATTATCTTTTTATTTTATATTTCTTTAAAAAATTTCAGTTCACCTAGTCTATTTATATTTCTTTAAAAATGTTCAGATCACCTAGTCTATTTATATTTCGTTAAAAATTTTCAGATCACCTAGACTATTTGATGAAACGAAATTTTTCTGCACTAAAGCACTCTGTATTCGAATTAAACAGAAATTAAATTATTTTATTTTCAGATCGAAAAAAATATTATTTAGAATAAAACAGTTGACAGTGCGTGTAAGAATTAAAATCATGACTGAAAAATCAAAAAATATTTTAATGATAATGATAATAAACATGAAAGCAACCAAAATAAAAATGAAATAAAATCTTATATGATTTTACTATTAAAAGATTAATAGTTTTACAAAAAATTCTAGAAGAAAATAAAAACTCTAAAAGTGGTGTGAAATCATGCATAGGTGGTGTAATAGCACATTTAGAGTCATTAAAAACAAAAATAAAATGCAAATTACTCTTTGAAGAGAATTACAAACTACAATAGAAAAATGTATCATCGGCGTTCCAAAATCGAATACAAACAGGAGTCATATCCAATGTAACAGAAACAGATCCCAAATTATTTTTAATAAATTACAAAAATATTGTAATAAATAATATTGATGAGATATTGTTAAAATATAATTCAATCAAAGTTAATATGGTATTTTATGGAGAATTTGAATTACCACCAAAAAACAATGAAGATGAAGCTGATTATGATTTAAAATATTTCAATACTGGAAATTTAATTGTACTCAGAATGGAAAATAATAATAATGAATGGTATGACAAATTAATGGAACAAATAATGGAACACATCATTTGCTGCAGCATCATCTTACATAGATTTACCTAAACCTATTAAAACAAGAAAAGCATGCATTAATATTAGAAATATTGATAATGCTTGTTTTGCATGGAGTATAATGGCTTTACTTAATCCAAACGTAGTTCATTCTGATCGTGTATCGAGCTATCAACATTATAGAGAAGTATCAAATTTTAAAGATATCAGCTTTCAAGTTTTAATAAGTGATATCCCAAAATTTGAGAAGTTAAATTTAATATCTGTTAACATTTTTGGTTTAGATATCATTAAAAAAGATAAGTTTAAAGTAGTACCATTTTATCTAACAAAATTAAAAAAAGAAAAACATGCTAATCTTTTATTAATTCAAAATGTTTATGATAAAAAAGAAAAATTGAATACATATTATGAAAATGATGAGAACATTAAATATCATTATGTTTTGATTACAAATATATCAAGATTACTTTCAGCTGATATTAGCAAAAATAAGAGAAAAAAATTCTTTTGTGATAGATGTCTTAATTATTTTTCATCAACTGAAAAATTAAATAATCATAAAATATATTGCGATAAAATTAATAAATTAGCTATTGTACTACCAAACAAGGAAAATAATATTCTTAAATTTACGAACTTTAAAAATAAAATAATGGTTCCATGTGTTATCTATGATGACATAGAATCTATATTGGAAAAAAGTAGTTCAAATAATAGTTATCAAGAATAACATGATAATAATATTATTTAATAATATCCTATAACATTTCCATGTTCTATAGGATATTACACAAAATCAAGTTACATAGAAAATACAGAATACCGTTTCTTAAGAGGAGAGAATTGTATTGAATGGTTTTTAAATTAACTAAAAATTATTGCTTGTCTTTTGGAGACGGACTTAAAGTCACCTGTTAAAATGAATGCACTAACAAGGGAACAACAAGATGCATTTAAAAGAGCATAGGTTTGTTTTATTTGTGAAACACCATTTTCTTCAAACGAAGTTAAATGTAAAGATCACAATCATTTAACTGGTGAATACCGTGGAGCTACTTATAATAGTTACAACATAAATTACAAAAATGCATTTTATGTTCCCGTAATATTTCATAATTTAACTGGATATGACGCTCATTTCATTATAAAAGAACTGAACTCAACAATAATTGGTAAGATAGATTTACTTCCTTTAAATAAGGAGAAATATATAAGTTTTACAAAATGTATTGAAAATAGTGATATTAAATTTAGATTTATAGACTCATATAAATTTTTAGAAAGTAGTTTAGATAGTTTAGCTAAAAATTTGAAAGAATTTCTGAATTTAAAATCTCTATTTAAAAATTTAACGGAAAGTCAATATATTTTACTATCACAAAAAGGAATTTACCCTTACGATTGTATTGATAATCATGAAAAGTTTCTAATTCAATGTTGCCAGAAAAAGATTTTTTTTATAACGAACTAAATAAATTTGATATAACCGATAGTGAATACAATCATGCTCGAACAATATGGCATGAATTTAATATTAAAAACTTAGGAGAATATTCTGACTTATACTTAATTTTATTATTGACAGATATTTTTGAAAAATTCAGAAGAAATTGTATGGACACTTATAATTTAGATCTGGCGTATTATTTCACATTACCAGGTTTTACCCTCACTTATTGAGAAATCTTCGTACAATTAAAGATATCTTCGTACAATTAAACTTCAATCTAAAAACATTACAAAGAAAAACGAAAAATTACTATTGAAAACTGTTTACAATAAATTAAAAGTGTTTCGTAAAGTAAAATGTAAAGTTGGAGATTATGTTCATATAAAAAAATTTAAAGGTATTTTTGCAAAGGTTATCAACCCAACTGGTAAACAGAAATATTTACAATTGCAAAATTAAAAGAACTGACCAAATAATATACAATTTACTTGATTAACACAAATAATCCAATAACCGGTTCTTTTTATGAGCCTGAATTAACACCAAAGAAAAGGAAATCAAGTTTTAGTTAAATAGCTTGGTTTTCATAAAAGTATAATTCATGGATAAACAAAAAAGATATTACTATTACTACACATATTTAAAATATTTTAATTTTTTTATTTGTGCATTTTAGTTTCGCTTTTTAGCACATTTCCAAAAAAATTTTGAAAAAATGTGCTTATTAGTTTCACTCTGTCCGTCCGTCCGTCCGTCCGTCCGTCCGTCTGTTTACAAAACTTCTACACCGTTAAAGATAGAGAAAAAAAATTTTAACCATAGGTAGGTCTCATAAAAAAAATAATTTTGTGGAACAACTTTTTCATGTAGCCCCCCCCATTACGGAGCTACAGCCCCTCAAACTTTGAAAAAGCCCTATTTTTAAATGCATATATCTTATGTTCTGCTTAAGATTTTTTCAATCTGAAAACGTCATTCGACAGGTATTTCTTTTATCTTTACAAATTAATATCAAAATTATACAATTTTTTTAAATTTAGTATTTAAATTTACCGTTATGTGAAAACCAAATTTTGCATGATTTTTCGACTTTCATAACTCTGGCACGCTACTAGAAAGAAGCTTGAAATTTTGAGGCAAGAAAGAACTTTTAGAATTAGTATAAGTTTGCTCAGAAATTTTTTTCGGACCACCCCCTGTTTATGAGCTATTAGGGCTTAAAAATTGAAAATTTGCTATTTTTAAACACCTGTAACTTAGGAACCTGTACACATTTTACTTCTGCAAGATATAAAAATTAAAGCTACAATAATATATTTTTACGTGTGTTAAAGGTTTATTTTAATTATAAAGGGTTCCAAAGTTGCAGCTCTTCAAAATTGCAAAAAAGCCCCATTTTCAGATGTATACATGTCAGGCTCTGCGTAATAGTTTTGCAATCTAAAACCGCCAGAAGACTGGAAATTTTGTTATCTACATAAAGAAATACTAAAATTATGCAATATTTTGTAATTTACTATTTAAATTTACCGTTATGTGAAAACCACATTTTGCATGAAATTTCTTTTTGCATAACTCCGGCGCGCCTTTAGATAGGAACCTGAAATTTTGAGACAGAAAAAAACTTTTAGAATTAGTATAAGTTTTCTTAGAAATTTTTTTTGTGTAACTCCCTATTTAAGAGGTATTAGGGCTGAAAAATTGAAAATTTGCTATTAGGCACCTGTAACTTAAGCACCTGTACAAATTTTTCTTCAGCAGGACATAAAAATAAAACTTCAATAATGTATTTTTACGTGTGTTAACGGTTTTGCTTGGTTATATAGGGTTCCTGACTTACAGCCCCTCAAAATTCCAGAAAAGTTCAATTTTCACATTTTTTCTTATTACATCTTATTACGAGTATATGAAATTTTCAAATTTTTGTGCAAATCACAATTCTAAACAGTTTGTATTGTATTTTGGAAATGTGCGCTTTTAAAAGTCGTTGGTTTACATTCTACCTTGTTTTTAATTAATTTTAAAAACCGTTGGTTTACATTCTACCTTGTTTTTAATTAATTTAAAAACCTTTGTATAGCAATATTTACAACAGTATAATTAAAATGTTAAAAATGTTAGCATTATTTATACGAAGAAACCAATATATATATAAATGAAAGAAATTTTGTCGAATAATATTACTTATAATTAAATACTTTATCACTTGAAATGTACAAGTAATCTATTTATAAAATGATTCTTTTTTAACATGTATAAATACATTAAAGAATTTTCAACAACAGAAAAATGTACTACAATATATGGAACTCGTTTTGCTCTTTGTCCTTGGGCTTACGTCAAATCTCTATAGAAAATTATAAAATAGAATTGAAAAATCTGATTAAATGGTACAAGCATAATGTTAAGGGCACAAATAGTATCGGAAGTACATAGACCAGCCGTACGAAACTTTCGTTGAAGAAAATTTATTCAAAAAGGTTTAAACGATACATGGCAAATCGATTTAGTAGAAATGATTCAATATGCAAATTTAACAAAGGAAATAAATATTTATGAACTGTAATAGACATCTTTTCGAAATATGCTTATGCTGTACCAATTAAAACTAAAAATCCAAAACATTTTAAACGGGCTGGAACACTCCCAAAAAATATTCAATCTGTATATTATAAATATTTAATCATTATCATACATATTCTGAAATGAAAGCTTCCATAGTAGAACATTTTAACCGTATTTTAAAAAATTCAATGGGGAAACAGTTAAGTTTTCAGGGTAATTATAAATGGATGGTTTTACCCTCACTTATTGAGAAATACAACTCAACATATCTTCGTACAATTAAACTTCAATCTAAAAACATTACAAAGAAAAACGAAAAATTACTATTGAAAACTGTTTACAATAAATTAAAAGTGTTTCGTAAAGTAAAATGTAAAGTTGGAGATTATGTTCATATAAAAAAATTTAAAGGTATTTTTGCAAAGGTTATCAACCCAATTGGTAAACAGAAATATTTACAATTGCAAAATTAAAAGAACTGACCAAATAACATACAATTTACTTGATTAGTCATTTTAGTCAAGATTTTATACGTGATACAACCGCACAAAATACATCTGTTTCATGTTTTATATTAAAAAAGAATTAAAATAGCTTGAAATAATCAAGTTAAAATGCATTTAATTAACATTTTTTATTCTTAATTGCAAAACCATAAACATTCACTATATACTATAGGATATTTTTGATAATTTCATAACACTACATCTTTCCAATATAATATAGTCTATTCAAAATCTAAAATCTAAAAAAAAAATCTAAAATCTAAGAAGATATTGATTTGGTTGATTCTATATTCAACAAGGGATATAAATATTTATTAACTGTAATTGATACATTTTCAAAATTTGCGTATGCTGAACCGGTTAAAATCAAAAGTGCTAATAATGTTTTAATAGCAAAGAAAAATATTTTTAAGCGGGCTGGCAAAGCAAATTTACAATTTGATCAAGGTACGGAATTTTTCAACAAAAAATTGCAAAATCTAATGAGGAAAAATAAAATTAACCATTATCATACATATTCAGAAATAAAAGCATCAATTGTAGAATGTTTCAATCGTACGCTAAAAAACACGATGTGGAAAAAATTTAGTTTACAAGGCACATATAAATGGTTAACTATTCTACCATCGCTAATAGAAAACGAGAAAGAATACAGTTGCCTTTGTCAATTCTTAGACACACGTACGAACCGTTAGTATGTTCACAGCCTGTTACTCTTACAATATAATTTTTTTTAATATTTTAGTATTTTAAAATAATTTCGGTGAATTTTATAATTTCTAGAACTATGGGTTGTACATATATTCAAACTATATGTTTATATGTACATTCTTCAAAAGCAGATTCTAACCTTCCGCATAACGATTATCAATCCAAAACTTTTTCAAATATTCTATAATACCATTTAATACTAAGCGGTAAATGTATATTAAATTTACTTAGTACAAAATAGTAAATATAATTTTAAATATTAATGCGCACATAGTATATTTATATTGTTATAAGTATATCGCCATTAATTGCAATATTTCTTTAAAAATATTTCCATTCATAGAATAATTTCTTTTAAGTACAATAAAATGCATATATGTATGTAAATACGGCGCTATATAATATACATCTATACTCTTATCATTCATTCATCAGTGTCATATACGATATGTAAATAAACATGATATTATATAAGTATGTATGTATATCAATATCTTATAAATAAAAATTCTTCAAGCAACCGTTATGTTGTTTATTTATTTCCATTTTTTTGTACTATGCATTAAATCCTCAACACTTTCAAATTATCGAGTAAAACAAAATGCAAAAACTTCGTTAAAGAAATTTGTTAGACTCATAAATGACTCATATTTTCAAAGATCTAACTTCTGTCAAAATTTCAAGTTTCCAACTTAAACCGTTTAGAAGAGAGAAGGGTTAAAAGATTTTGCAAAATTTGAGTTTCGCATTACGGTAAATTAAGACACCGTATGCCACAAGTATATATATATGTTCGTATAAGTAAATTTAAAGGTGTATTTGCAAAAGGTTTTCAACCTGATTAACAAAAATATAAACCAAGCAAAAATAAAAAGAACTGACCAATAACATAAAATTTACTTGATTACACACAAAAACAAATAAAAGGCAGTTTTTATGAGCCTGAACTTACATCTGTTAAATTTCCTAATGTTTACCTTGTGGAAAAAATAATAAGAAAAAAAGGAAATCAAGTCAAGTTAGATGGCTTGGCTTTGATAAAAAACTTGATTCATGGATAAATAAACGAGGAATTATTTAATGAACAAAAATTTATAAACTTTTAGTAAAAAATGCAATGCTGTTATTTAATATTAAAAACAACTTTTTAAACCCAAGTTTTTTTTCATTTATTGTTTACTTTTAACTTGAACTTCATCACGTTAGAAAAGTTATTCAAAAAGGTTTAAATGATACATGGTAAATCGATTTAGTAGAAATGATTCCATATGCAAAGTAGAACAAAGGAAATAAATATTTACTAACTGTAATAGACACTTTTTCGAAGTATGCTTATGCTGAGCCAATTAAAACTAAAAAAAGAACATTTTTGGTTCAGAGAAATTTCGATTTACTATTTAATATATGTATTTATTAAGAAAATAAATTATTGTAAGCACATTTTATTAAAACAACATATTATTTAATGACAAATGGCTCTTTGTTCATGAACTTCACCCATTTATATAATAAACATACCTAACTTGCAATAATACCAATTTCAAGGTTAACCACTTAATGCACATTATTGAAAATAAATTCTCATATTACTTTAACATTCCATACCCTAAAAATAGAATTAAAATAGCTTGAAGTAATCAAGTTCATGTGTATTTTTGCAAAAACATTTTTTAATTTTTGTCACAAAACCAAAACATTCACTACATACTATAGGATATTTTTGATAATTTCATAACACTACATCTTTTCAATATAATATAGTCTATTCAAAATCTAAGGTGGTTGATACATGCTCCTAATAACTGCTGCGGGGTCCGATTCGGTCCTTGCTACTGCCAAAGGGCCCCTTTTAAATCATACTACCAAAGCACTAATTCTATCAAATTTTTAAAGTTTAAACCTTCCATCTTGAGATCCTTAATCTCCGAACTTGGCCCCTTAAGATCTTATTCCAATTCTCCGAACCTGCCGAATACCCAACTTTCCCTTTTCCAAATCTCTAAATTTGCTGAAGCTTCTACGCTTATAACATCGTACCAAAATCTTAAACCCCCTGCCCTTAAAACTTTTTAAACCCACTTAATAATTTAATTTTTAAATTTCATAACACATATTCTCACACTCTAATCCTAAATTCAAATCCATAATACCCTTCCATAATGTTTATGATTGAATATAAACATAATATATATTTCGAAATTATATATTATGAAATTTATTCTGCATTAGCTTGTTAACCTTGAAAAATTGTATATGAGTTTATATTACACTTAATAACAACGCCGGCTTAATAACTAACATCAAAAGCTTTTTAATAGAATTTTTCCAAGCTTCATAATTGCAATAATACTAATTTCAAGGTTAACCACTTAATGCACATTATTATAAATAAATTCACATATTACTTTAACATTCTAATAACGTCACTTCCACTGACGTCACTTAACGTCAATCATATCCATACAACATGGGCATGACGTCATTTCCTGGAGTAGTACAACACCTGTTTTTAGATCAATATAAAACATAAAACAGATCATTGCACTTACTTGTTATACATTATCTAGTTAACTTTCTATACTATTTATTTTCCGGAAACTAATTATGCAAGCGTTAATCACGACATCTAATTTGCAAAAATATTTCTACAAACAACATTTCTTAAAAATTCAAACACCTTTGTCGTGAACCCATTTGCATAAATATTGCTATCTCTTTCTAGCACAAAAATCCCACGTCCAATTTCTATATATACTACTAACTGTAAAATCAGTGGTTGTATTTTTAAAGATACGTGAAAGACATTCGATTGTGCGGATCATGATATTCTGCTACACAAATTGTCTTGTCTGAATTTTTCTACTGAACAGTTAAATTTTTTTGAATCATACTTAGAACAAAGATCACAATGTGTTCGTAATGGTAGATGCATGAGTCAAATTGCGACAATAAAGAAGGGAGTACTTCAGGGTTCTATGTTGGGTCCTGATCTTTTTAAATTATACATTGACGACCTTGCACGGCTAAACCTACGTGGAGTTACGTCACTTTTTGCAGATAACGCAGTCATAAAATATTCGGAAAATAGTGAGTCTGACTTCAGAGAAGCAATTTTGGAGGATCTTGCAGTAATTGAAGGGTTTCTGTCCAAAAAGTAAATTACTATTAAATGTAAAAAAAAACCAAAATCTTACTCTTTGAAAATAAAATATTTTATGAATCTGTTTTCCAGTACAACAATTTTAAACTTGATGTAGTGAGAAGTCACAATTACTTAGGGCTTGTGGTTGACTCCAGAATTAAATGGGAAGAACATATTGATTATGTCTGTAAAAAAATTTGCCCTTATGTTTTTATTTTAAGAACACTAAGTAAATTTTTCGACAAAGAAACACTTTTTATAATATATTTTTCATACATTTTGTCTAATGTAGTCTATGTTAATCTTATTTGGAGTGAAGCACCACAAATACAATTGAAAAGAATTAAAATGTTATTATAAAAGTGCATCCAAATAATTCATAGGTTTCCAATGTTGCACCCCCCTATAAAAGGGAGCTTTATATCTTGGCCTTCAAAATTATAAACAATAAAATAAAACACAACTTTTTATTGCAAAGGTATACAGATATAATTAGACATTTATATATATATCACTACAACACCCGCAATAAATTTTTTCTCCTTGTTTACATTTATAATATGTGTAAGTATTTCCCGTTCTTCCGCCATAAAATGCATCACGAGGATTTAAAGGAACTAAATTAATTAATGAATGATTTTCTAAATATCTCATATTTTCATTGTCTCTCATTAGCTCCCGAAATTCACATTCCCACATCTCAATAACTTTATATCCACATGATTTTATAAACTTTGTTCTCATTAATGTTTTTTCATATCTTAGATTCAAAGTATCGCCAGAGTTATCATGTAATGGTATATCCCTCTGGTTTGTTAAACATTTTGGATGTCCATGATAATAGCAACCGTAGAATTCAAATATTTCGTTAGTCTCTTCGCAAAATCCGTCGACCCTAACATTTCCAATTTGTTTTTCTTTTCCATTAAATGCACATTTCAAATCAATTTTTCTCAAGTCTTCTTCCCAAATAAGCCATTGCATGGCAATTTTTGACTGATTGTCTACCATCCTATACCCTTTTCTTGGTATACCCTATAGTATTCGATTTGAGAAAGTTTCTTCTATATACAAGATTACAGGCGGAAGCTATTGTTGTTGCTTCTAAAAACGGTTCCACATTACATTCTTCGAAAAAAAAATTTCTGAAAACCAGACAAATTCTAACTAAAAATTTCAACATCATTTTTACAGTACTCTAAAATATCTTTCTCCATATTAAATTCTGAGTTTCTATTTTGTTCATACCACATTAAAAATTCATTACGCTCATTGTATTAGAGTTGTATTATTTAATTGCTGGAAGTATGCCAATGTAATTTTCATTTTCCAATTTATTAAATAGATGTGGAAAATAACATTTTTTCAAATTGATCGATAAATTAAATGCTTTTGGTAATTTTGCCAAGGCCATAGGAAAGTAGTTCATAGAATCAATAAATTTAATATTATCAATTATCATAACAATAATTTTTGTACATCGCATATTAACTTTAGTTCAAGTACAGTTTTATTTAGTATATAATTCAGAATAAACTGATGGTCAAACGTCTGTACATTATGACAATCTTTTTGAATTCCTTTCTTAATTTTAAAATAAATTCCATGAAAACCTCTATCACATTTTTCGTTTTAAAAATTCTTTCTCTTAATTTACATTTTTCAGAGAAGTATAGAGAATCAATCTTTATACATTTAAAACATCTCAACCACAGATAAACTTGGAACATGTTCTGTTATTTTTGTAGAATTAATTACTTCTTGTTTTGTTTCTAAATTACAAAATATGTAAAAGCAGTTTTCAAAATTTACTTTTGTTTTGTCTTGCTGAATGAAGTTGAATGAAGTTGTTTATGGTTTATGTTTAAACATTTTTGAAATTGATGCAATTCACGAATTCCGAAACCTTCAGATGGAGTTGTTATTTTTGATGTTTTTAATAATTTTAAAGATGTTAAAGTTTGAAGTTTTCCTATATTTTTTCGAATTTTTTCATATTCAATAAATTTTTCAACTTTAGCTATTGAAACAACAAGTGCACGTGGTACACATAAATTATCGCTGTTTTTTATTGTTATTATTCCTTTCCTGTTTAAGCATTCCTCTTTATAATTTAAATATTTATTATTTCTAGCTCTACCAGTGGGTAATCTAACAGGGTAACTGTATATCTAACAGGTGTATTATAAAAAAGTACCTTTAGAATAACTTTGAAAAACATAAGAAATTACATCCCAAATGTCGCCAAATTTAAGTTCATGAGCGGATTTTAAACTGAGATACGCAGGAACTTGAAGTTCAAGGCTCTCTCCACTCTCGCAATCCTTATGATTTGATGTATAGTATACTTAATCCAGCTAATTTGTTCTATATTTTTTTTTAGGTAATAGATTATTTAATTACAAATTTTACTTTATGACCGTTCATATTAAACCGTTCTAAAAATGTCGAATTCTCGCTTTCTATTATGTAAGGCATTATAGTTTCGGTAAGAAACCTTTGTAAAATAATTTTTTTCGGCATTGTTTTTATACGAATTTTAGATGTTAAATTCTTGAATAACAGAATAATATTAAATTTTCAATACAAATTCATTCTCTTAAATTAAAATGACGCTTTAATAAATTTTAGTTGTTTTAACTAGAATCCCATCTTAATCCTATCTTAAGATGTAAACAGAAAATTCTATGCAACATTGTAATTTTCAAACTAGAATTTAAAACTTATCTTAAAGATATAAATTGTAATCAAATAACGCTATAATAAATTGTATTTTTTTAATAATTCCCTTTCTAACCTTCGAAGTGACAACACTTCTTCTAATTACGCATTAAAAGTTTTTTTCTTTATTTTAAAAGTTATTAATATTATTAATATTTTAAATTTTATTTAATTTTTTTTTTTTTTTCATTAAATTATATCAAAATTAAAATTTGTGCACTTTTTAATTAAAAATTTTTTTTTTTTTTTATTTATCTTAAAACGTTTTAAAAGTGTAATGTGTAACTAAATATATTGAATTATACGGCTGCACTTCAATGGCGGCCGGATAAGTATTTTTTTTTTTTTATAACTTACTATACAAGAACTATACATATTTTTCTTATTCTAAAATTGTTTACACATTACAATTTTTTTTTTTTTATATTAAAATATTAAAATTTTTTTTTTTTTTATTTTATTTTTTATTTTTGATGTTCATTTTTTGAACTACATATCTATTTATTAAATTCGAATAATGTTTAGTTTTATAATTATAACTTCTAATTAAACGCGCTCGGTTGGTTTTGTTTACTTTAATATACATTTATTTTTTATTTCTTATTTCATTTTAAAATCAATTTGTCGTAAACAAAACAATTTTTATATCTATCTCCCTCCCACCCGTATGATGGATGCTGGAGTTCTTCTTTCATTCTCAATTCGCTCAATTTTTTTTAATACCATTATAGTTATTACCGTAATTTAATTTATTAATTTCAGGTGGTAAGTTTTGCTTTTGGTGAGTTTGTGGTTGTACCTGCGTTCAATAAGGTCACTTAAAAGTGTATATTAAAAACTGTTGAACATTGTTATAAACCGTTTGCTCGCTCAAAGCAAATTATTAAAATATTAATATTATTGTACGATATCAAGATATTGATATTGTTAATAATTTATTTTAAAGTGTTGTCAAGCTCGGGTTATTTAAATCGTACACTTTTACTTTTGATTTCGATTTTAATTTTGATTAAATTTTAATTTTTGTTCATTTCAATTTTTACTGTAATCTTAAATGACATACTTTAATTTATTTTAATTCAGATTTTGATTTTGGTTAATCTTGGTTTAATTATAATTTGATTCTATTTTAATTCCGGTTTTTATTATAATTTTAAATTAAATTTAAATTTTAAAGTTATTCTGGTTTTTTTTATTGCTTTTTTGTTTTGCATTAATTGTTTTCCAACAAAATCACCAATTTTAATATTAATTTCTGTAATATACGCGGTTTGCAAACGAATTTTCATGCCGTCGAGTGCCATCTTAGTTCAATTAAACCAGCAATTTTAGCCCTATGTGAAACACAAGTCAGTAATCACAATGGTAACTTAAATGTTACCGGCTACTCACTTATTTCACACTTCGTACCCAAAAGAGGTATCGCTATCTATATAAAAAATGACATTGCTTTCAACACACTTCCAAAATATAAATGTTCTAGCCCAACCTTCCACTACATTTGGGTAAAAATTCTCGTTGGAAAGCATGCCATACATTTCTGTTTTCTATACAGATCACCCAACTTAAATGAACAAGAAACTGCTATGGAAATTGAAAATCTATCGAACCAGATCAATGAAATTTTGAACGCATCTCCAGAATCTGAAATTGTTCTGGCGGGAGATTTCAACATTCATAACAGGGACTGGCTTCATTTTTTGAGCAACATCTCCCCGAGCCAAAACTCAATTGGGAAACAAGTTGAACTATTCTCCACACTGTTCCACCTTTCTCAACTTGTTAAAAATCCCACTAGGATCCCGGACCGTGCTGATCAAGAAGATCACCTCTTGGATCTGTTTCTCACCTCACACCCTGAAAAATATGTGGTTTCAGGTGGTTGCCCCCTGGGTAATTCCGATCATTGTTTGGTTAAGACAAGTTTTCGGGTAAGCCCAATCCCCAATCAGAGGTCCCCTCCCAAAAAATTAGTTTAGCGCTACAGCCATGCTGACTGGGAGGGTCTTAACAACTGTTTTAGAACATTTGATTGGTAATTATGCTTCCGTAATAAGAATGTTAACTTTGCTGCAAATGCAATTAGTGAAACTATTTTACTTGGAATGAGGTTATTCATTCCTCATTCCATGAAATCTGTTAAGAGGAGGCCTAAATTTTGGTTTAATCGCATTTGCAAAGAAGTCATTTTTAGAAAAAAGGAGGCTTTTAAACTGTATCAAAACAATAGATCGGAGGCACACAGGCCAACTATATAATGGTGAGAAACCGATGCAAGAGAGTTATCAACAAGCAAAAATTCTTGTTCAACCAAGGGTTGAAACGTAAGGTCATCCACATGCCAAAGAATAGCAAATCCTTTTGAACATTTGCTAAAAGTCTAAAAGAAGACGTTAGAGGGTCTTCTTTTCCACCACTTGTTGATAATAATAGCAAAACAGTATCAGATTCTAGAGAGAAAGCGAACTTATTTGGCAAGCAGTTCGCTTCTAGCTAAGGATGCAGCTAAATGTTTGGGTTTTTTGTATTGCTGCAAAACTTACTTTTCTGCATCTGATCTTCTCAATATCTATAAAACGTACATTCGGCCGAAAATGGAGTATAATGGACACATTTGGGCTGCAGGCCCTCAAACAGCGCTGGGTTACCTAGATAATGTGCAAAACAGAGCTATTCGTCTTATCAACGACCCCAGTGTAACTTCAATGCTCACTCCACTCAGTCATCGTCGCACAGTTGGGTCACTAACCTTGTTTTATAGATATCTCGTAGGGATTAACACCTGCTTGAAGTTAATGCCTCCGCTCAAAGTTCATCCCTACAGGTCATCCCTACCATGTAGAGATTTCAAGATGGCGAAATACAGCTTATGGAAATTCGTTTGTCATGCGCACGTCCCGCCTGTGGAACCATATACCATCGCATGTGTTCCCTAAAGTTGGTAATTCTTATGTGTACGATTTACTTAAGTTTAAGAAGAACATCAACATCTTTCTTCAAAATGTCCCTCAAAATTTTCCTACCTATCCCCCATAATCCAAATTTCCCAATTCCAATTTTCCCAATTATCCTTCCCACATCCCTATCCCCAAAACCAAACTGTACATTCGTATTAAAGGTTCCATCCTAAAGTTTGGTTTTAAAAGGGGGGTGGTTTTGGTTGGTTAAAGTCCAACACTACACTGAGGAAGCACGTGCAGTTCCTCTTGGTGACTTTCGAGTTTTCCACCAACCCTCGTAAAAAAAAAAAAAAAAAAAAAAAGATTCTCATCTTATACGTATTTTAAATAAAAAACAGTATTACAACATTATAATCAAACAGCAATTTAATAAAGTATCCCTTTTTTGCATGAAAAATATTAGCAACATTGTAATTAACGGACATTTTTGATAGATTTTACCAATTCCATTTAGAAAATATTTGCAAGAGTGTAACTAGTTCTAAAGGTTTTATTTTGATAATTTCAAAAATTTCAGTAGACCAATTCGGTTGATAAACCCTTTTCAAAAGTTTTTTTATATTTACTCTTAATTCTAACATAGTCTCCAACTTTATATTTAGCTTTTAAAGAAATTTTAGGTTGCATGTAAAGATTTTTTAAAATAAATTTTTCGTTTTTCTTAGAAATTTTTTCAGGTAATTTAGTTGTTCTGTGTTTAATGGAATTATAGGTGTTTAATAAAGATTGCAATGTATTAATCCATTTGTAATTACTTTGTAAACTAAATATTTTCCACATTAAATTTTTTAAAGTTCGATTAAAGCGTTCTACAATAGATGCTTTCATTTCAGAGTAAGTATGATAGTGATTAATACCCTTCTTTACAACAAAATTTTGGAATATCCAATTGAAAAATTCTTTACCTTGATCTGAATGAATGTTTTTAGGTAAGTTTTTAGCTCGTTTTATAATTTTGTTTAAAGCTTTTAAAATATTACTACCGGTTTTAGTTTTAATTGGTTCAGCACAAGCATATTTAGAAAATATATCTATAACGGTTAACATATATTTAAACCTTTGTTGAATTTTCCATATGGAATCATTTCCACTAGATCAATTTGCCAGGTATCATTTACTCATTTCTGCATGAAGGAAAGATACCTTTTTCTAGCTGGTCTATGTATTTCTTTTACTATTTGAGATCTTGAAATGATTTTTACACCATCTCACTAGTTTTAAAAATCCAGTTTTACATTTTTTTTTATTTATATACTCTGAAAACTTTAAATTTTGACCGTTTTCTACAGTATATAACGTGGTTCAATTTTACTGGCAAATCATTTTTAATTCAATTTTTGTAAGATATTTTACAAAAATGGCAGCTGATTCAACAACATTTCCATTTACTGAGGAAACTGCAATAGTCAGTACACAAAATGAGAGTTAAGTTGATGAAATTACATCTACTGTAGATGAGGAGGAATTAATGGAAACTGAAGAATTCATACCACCGTTTCAAGTCTTAGATGAAGATACATATGAGCAACAAATTTGGGAAATAAATAACCAAAATTTCCGTATAATGTGTCAGCTTCCTCCTTGTTAATATTAAGACATCGACCAATCCATCCAACCAAGGGTTGAAACGTAAGGTCATCCACATGCCAAAGAATAGCAAATCCTTTTGAACATTTGCTAAAAGTCTAAAAGAAGACGTTAGAGGGTCTTCTTTTCCACCACTTGTTGATAATAATAGCAAAACAGTATCAGATTCTAGAGAGAAAGCGAACTTATTTGGCAAGCAGTTCGCTTCTAATTCGACACTGTCACAGTCAGCTCAGATGCCACCTTCTGTTCCCCGAGTTGGCTGCTCTTTTGGAAAAATTTACTTTAGGGCGCGGGCGGTGATGAAAATCTTGAAAAATCTTGATACAAATAAGTCAGCCGGTCCAGATGGTATAACCACCATGGTGCTTAAAAATACCTACTCCAGTATTTCAAAACCTCTGCGCAACCTTTTCTACCTCTCCTTCACTTCGGGTATTCATCCTACCCAATGGAAGGTTGCGCATGCTTTACCAATTCCCAAAAAAGGTAACAAAAGCGATTCCTCCAACTACCGCCCTATTGCTATAACTTCGGTCCTCTCCAAAGTAATGGAGAAAATTGTGAAGCAAAAGCTTCTGAAATACCTGGATCACAAAGGTCTGCTTCATGATCGTCAATACGGCTTCAGAGCCCGTCGTTCAACCGGTGATCTCATGACTTACCTTTGTGAGAAGCTAAGCATGAGCCTTCATCATTCTGGTGAATCTGATGTTGTGGCTCTTGATATTTCTAAGGCTTTCGATCGAGTTTGGCACGATGCTCTATTGGCAAAATGCAAAGCAATAGGTCTAGGTAAGGTCTTTCTAAAATGGATTGGAGATGTCCTTTCGAATCGTACGATTCGTGTACTGGTCGATGGATATTCATCTGACAAATTCAAAATAAATGCTGGTGTCCCTCAAGGATCAGTTTTATCCCCCACTCTTTTCTTAATATTTATTAATGACCTACTTTCTTTAACCTCCAATCCGATCCATAGTTTCGCAGACGACAGCACCCTTGTAGCTTCCTATGAATTTCATAGCCACTGTAACACTAATCACCAGATTAATATAGCAGCAAAAAATTTCACTATTAGTAAGCTAAATAACGATTAAGCCAAAATTCAAAAATGGGGTGAAGCCAACAGATTTGATTTCAACATGAAAAAAACCCAATGCTGTCTGATCTCGCGAAAAATTGTCACTACTATTCCCAACCTATTATTCCAGGGAGAGGTTTTGCAGCATTCAACAGATTTAAACATGTTGGGTATCGAGTTAAACCAAAAATTGACTTGGTCAAATCACATTTCTGGTATAGCTAAGGATGCAGCTAAATGTTTGGGTTTTTTGTATTGCTGCAAAACTTACTTTTCTGCATCTGATCTTCTCAATATCTATAAAACGTACATTCGGCCGAAAATGGAGTATAATGGACACATTTGGGCTGCAGGCCCTCAAACAGCGCTGGGTTACCTAGATAATGTGCAAAACAGAGCTATTCGTCTTATCAACGACCCCAGTGTAACTTCAATGCTCACTCCACTCAGTCATCGTCGTCCCTACGAGATATCTATAAAACAAGGTTAGTGACCCAACACCTTGTTTTATAGATATCTCGTAGGGATTAACACCTGCTTGAAGTTAATGCCTCCGCTCAAAGTTCATCCCTACAGGTCATCCCTACCATGTAGAGATTTCAAGATGGCGAAATACAGCTTATGGAAATTCGTTTGTCATGCGCACGTCCCGCCTGTGGAACCATATACCATCGCATGTGTTCCCTAAAGTTGGTAATTCTTATGTGTACGATTTACTTAAGTTTAAGAAGAACATCAACATCTTTCTTCAAAATGTCCCTCAAAATTTTCCTACCTATCCCCCATAATCCAAATTTCCCAATTCCAATTTTCCCAATTATCCTTCCCACATCCCTATCCCCAAAACCAAACTGTACATTCGTATTAAAGGTTCCATCCTAAAGTTTGGTTTTAAAAGGGGGGTGGTTTTGGTTGGTTAAAGTCCAACACTACACTGAGGAAGCACGTGCAGTTCCTCTTGGTGACTTTCGAGTTTTCCACCAACCCTCGTAAAAAAAAAAAAAAAAAAAAAAAGATTCTCATCTTATACGTATTTTAAATAAAAAACAGTATTACAACATTATAATCAAACAGCAATTTAATAAAGTATCCCTTTTTTGCATGAAAAATATTAGCAACATTGTAATTAACGGACATTTTTGATAGATTTTACCAATTCCATTTAGAAAATATTTGCAAGAGTGTAACTAGTTCTAAAGGTTTTATTTTGATAATTTCAAAAATTTCAGTAGACCAATTCGGTTGATAAACCCTTTTCAAAAGTTTTTTTATATTTACTCTTAATTCTAACATAGTCTCCAACTTTATATTTAGCTTTTAAAGAAATTTTAGGTTGCATGTAAAGATTTTTTAAAATAAATTTTTCGTTTTTCTTAGAAATTTTTTCAGGTAATTTAGTTGTTCTGTGTTTAACGGAATTATAGGTGTTTAATAAAGATTGCAATGTATTAATCCATTTGTAATTACTTTGTAAACTAAATATTTTCCACATTAAATTTTTTAAAGTTCGATTAAAGCGTTCTACAATAGATGCTTTCATTTCAGAGTAAGTATGATAGTGATTAATACCCTTCTTTACAACAAAATTTTGGAATATCGAATTGAAAAATTCTTTACCTTGATCTGAATGAATGTTTTTAGGTAAGTTTTTAGCTCGTTTTATAATTTTGTTTAAAGCTTTTAAAATATTACTACCGGTTTTAGTTTTAATTGGTTCAGCACAAGCATATTTAGAAAATATATCTATAACGGTTAACATATATTTAAACCTTTGTTGAATTTTCCATATGGAATCATTTCCACTAGATCAATTTGCCAGGTATCATTTACTCATTTCTGCATGAAGGAAAGATATCTTTTTCTAGCTGGTCTATGTATTTCTTTTACTATTTGAGATCTTGAAATGATTTTTACACCATCTCACTAGTTTTAAAAATCCAGTTTTACATTTTTTTTTATTTATATACTCTGAAAACTTTAAATTTTGAATGTTTTCTACAGTATATAACGTGGTTCAATTTTACAGGCAAATCATTTTTAATTCAATTTTTGTAAGATATTTTACAAAAATGGCAGCTGATTCAACAACATTTCCATTTACTGAGGAAACTGCAATAGTCAGTACACAAAATGAGGGTTAAGTTGATGAAATTACATCTACTGTAGATGAGGAGGAATTAATGGAAACTGAAGAATTCATACCACCGTTTCAAGTCTTAGATGAAGATACATATGAGCAACAAATTTGGGAAATAAATAACCAAAATTTCCGTATAATGTGTCAGCTTCCTCCTTGTTAATATTAAGACATCGACCAATAACAATTCTTAATCCATATTGTAAATATAATTTTGTATTCTTTATTGATTGTTTCGAGTACTTTTCATAAAATTGCTGATAGAATTTACACAAATCATGATATTTTAAAATAGCTGGCTTTTTTCCCACACCGTGAAAAATTCAAGTCGCTACAAAAGATTCTGTATCAAAACCAACAAGAACTTTTAATGACTGATTTCTGTTGAGAAAATAGGTATAACTCAACATCAAATTTGTGTTCGAACCTTGATCTTCCATTACTACGTTTTAACCAAAGCTTTTTAATATTAATTATATTGCTGAGGTAAGATTGTGAAAATTTTAAATTTTTCAAATAAGTTGTAAAACATATTAATAATCAGATTGTCATTTTCTATATGATTATCTTTGTGAAATTTATTCAAAAAAGTTTTCATAGTTAAACTAAAACATCTATACATACTAGCCATAAACGCAACAGTATTGCCCACATACATCTGAAAGAATACCCTGTATCTGCCTATCATTAAAAACTATGCACTGATTTTTCATGTATTTCAAAATTTCCGGTATATTTTAAACTCCATCATATGGATCAAAATATTGTGTGCAACTATGCTTTGGAATATAAAGGGCAAACCAATGTGTTCCTTGTTCCTTCCCTCAATTGGATCTTTTATCTTGTCAGTGTTTACAAATAAAAAAGTTGGTTTTCCTATCATTCAAAAAATTTTGTCTAAAGCAAAAACTGCCTTAAAATTTTTGTTTTGTAAGTTTGTACATTTTAAAACACTAGTTATTTCTAAAGTGCTCATGACTCAAAGTGATTCAAATCATACACTCTAATTATTTCATTAATGTAGCTCATTAAAAACTCCTTTTTTATATTTTTATTTGTTATAATAACATTAAATTTTTCTAGTATTGTCTTAATTCTGTATTAATTTTATCATTATGTGCAGTTCGGAAAGAGTAATTTTCAAAATTTTCATTTATAATTTCTTTGGTTGAAAATTTGTAAGTAAACTCTTTTACAATTTTTTTACAAGGCTCCTTAATTCCAACTAAACAAATATCTTTTACAAATAAAGTATTTTTATCATCACAACAAAACTTCACATCCACAAGTGCACAGGACGATGACATCTTGTCAGTAGTATAGCTAGGCTGGTTCTAGACCAGGAAATGACGTCACATCCGGTTTAGATAAGAAGTATGAGTCATAGATGGTAAAGATATTGGTGGTGATAAGAGATAAGATAAGAGTATGAGTCATAGATCAAAAGAAGTGATAATAAAAGATTTTTAAATTTTTAAATACCAGGCGAACATATATTGTTTAGATAAAGAATTTAAAACATTTTATTATTTCAATTTTATTTGTTTGTAGTTACATTCTATGATAAGAAATTTTTATTGTTTTTATAATATACATATGGTAAGTGTGTTTTATATTAACAAAGAAAAAAGTTTAGTAAATTATAATGATGTTGTTGTTGTTATATTATATTAATGAAATTTTCAAATCTTATGTTTGAAGAAAGAATTCTGAGTGTGCGTGTGCGGTCAGAGGAATTCCCTTTTTTTTTTTTATGCTATGAAGAAAAAATTCTTATCATGAAAAAATACTGGAATAAGTAAAAGAATTGAAATCGTATATATTTACAAATTTTTTTAAATTATATTATGAATGATGTAGAATCTAAAATGATGTCACAGGGAAATTTCATTAATATAATATACCAACAACAACATCATTATAATTTACTATAAACTTTTTTTCTTTGTTAATATAAAACACACTTTACATATGCATGTTAACTGGTAAAAACAATAAAAATTTCTTAGCATAGAACATGACTAAACATGAAATGAAAATTGAAATAGTAAAAATGTTTTAAATTTTATCTAAACAATATGTTCGCCTGGTATTTAAATTTTTTTCTTAGAATAGGTATGAGGTTTCGAGCCCATTTGTCTGTAGTTAAAATATATAAAAAGAAAAAAACAAAATATGTACACTACAAAGCTTATTTTTTTATCTTTAATGTTTTTCGATATTTACAATTTTTTTTTTGAAATTTCTTTACAATTTTAGTTAATCGTGATAGACATCTTTTAGGAAATTCTATGGAATTAATAGATGGTATGTAAATATTATCTTTAACGAATTGTCTTAAAGTTGAATCAGCAAAATTTCTAAGAAATTTTATGTGGTACTCGATTTCCCGTCTATATTTCCTTCTTAAATGCTTTTTATTTTCCAAGAAAAATTTATTAAACGTAAAAACAGTTCTAGCGAACTCCATTTTATGATTAAAGCTAAAGAAAACTAATAATGCAACTAAATTAGAAATAAAATATGAAAATGTTCAGAATTATTTAAACTTCTGTGGGTAGGACAATAAAGTCTACAAGATAAGTTTATTAATATAGATAATGTGTTTAGATTTGATTCTAGTTCTATATGCTTTTACTCAGAGAGATTTTTTTATTTAAAAAAATTAATGCAATAAAGTACTTCGCAAATTCTATAAAAGACTAATTTTGATAAGAATATGACATAATCCAAACAGACTATCAAGTAGAAGCATCATAATGTTTTGGACTGATAATATTCTACATGGATATAAATATTGTATTTGTGGACGAAAATGGAGTTCAATCAAAATAATAAATTGGAAAATATTTCATGAGATCTTGGAGATATATATAACTCCAGAAGGTGGGGAAAAGACATGTGTTTTAAAAATTAGAAATGGTGAGTCAATAAATAATAAGCTATTTTTATCTCCGTTGGAATGGCAACATATAAAAATTGAAGTATATGGTGGTGATATTTCTATTATTGGTACAATTAGACAATCATTAATCAAAAATCAAGTACCAAACAGTTTTGGAGGTGATTGTCCTTTTGCCGAAGAAGATAATTGGGAGTTGATTGAGAAGAATATTTCAAATGTACTACCAACTGATAATAATAATAAAGGATTTAAACAACATATTAGTTTATTATCATTAAAAACAAATGAATATGAAGAAAATCA
Source organism: Poecilobothrus nobilitatus (assembly GCA_947095535.1). Lineage (NCBI taxonomy): Eukaryota > Metazoa > Arthropoda > Insecta > Diptera > Dolichopodidae > Poecilobothrus > Poecilobothrus nobilitatus. Next base: position 256,049,435 of record OX352772.1, on the reverse strand, counting down.
AAATGAGTTGAAAAAGTCAATGATAAGGAGACGAATTGATGATGGAATTACATTTATAGCATTAATAGAGAATACTTATAATGAAAAAAATAATAAAACAAAAATTGGAGATGTATTAACTAATTTTAGAAAACTACTTGAAACTTTAAAAGAGGAATATTTAGATTATATGGAAGCTTATTCAGATGGAAGAGACCATTTTTTATCGCTTTTTATGTATGTTTGTTTTATAATAAGTCAAATAAAGTCAGTACATAATAAAGAAATTTCTGGAAAATAAAAAGTATAAGTTACACATTTTTAATTTGCAACTCATCATTATTACGTGAACCTTTGATAAAGATATATCATATTTTTGTAAAATAAAACGATGATTTCATTTCTCTTATTTATATTTTGTTTGTTAACTATTCAAACAAATTCAGCACCAATTCCAGATGTTAAGTTAGATGAATCAGCTTTTGGAAGTACATATTTTAATATATTACTTCCGAATAATGAAACAGTAAAAGTAAATTTATCAGTTCAGTTATTAAAACATTCCATTTCCCATGCGCTAAACAAATCAACATAAATAAAAACAACTATAACAACAACACCAACTACTACTACTTTGAAAGCAGATGATCATTTACTTGGAGATAAAGCTGATTCAGAACCCCATTATGTATCTGTAGATGAGGCTATTGAAGCTTTTAGACAAGAATTGATTTTGAAAGAACGTAATATTGGTGGAATAATAAACAGTGATTATATATTCTATAGACATTTTAAATTGGAATATGCGGATACTAAAGAAATACATATAAGATGTGCATATGATAGCAACTTTAAACAAAAATTTCTCAAAATTCAATGCTTTGAACATCGCGAAATTTTAGCAGATAGAATCTCAAATGGTGGAGAAATAGAATCAGTTTCAATAATAGATGTAGATTATAAATCTGATTATACAATACTTGATTTGCGGTCAATAAAACAAAAATCGTCATATCAAATGGAAATTCTTTAATTTTACAAATAAAATAAATATTTTATAATTATTAAATATTAAAATAAAAACATTTTTTTATAATATATCATTTTTATTTATCCATGAATTATGATTAGTAGAAAATCCTAACCATTTAACAAAAATTTTATTATCTTTAGTTTTAAGAATTTTTTCAATCAAGTATACTTGTTTTTGATCAGCTGTTAACAATTCATATTCATAGAAGCCTCCTTGTATTGGTTGACCTTGATAATCTTCTAATAAATATGTTACTGGGTTGGTAATTTGAACTTTCTTGATTTTAAATATTTCAGTTGTCCAATTTGGTGTATAACCTTTTTCAAAAATATGTTTATATTTGCTTATTCGAACTGAATCACCAACTTTAAATTTAGCAGGTGGAACTATTTTGATATGATTGTACACATTTTTAATTAAATCCTTAGCATTATATTTATTAACATCTGATGGACGTTTTTTAATTGTTCGATGTTTAGTGTTGTTATATTGTTTGACTAGTTCTTCAATTAGGCTTATCCATTTAAAATTTCCATTAAAACTAAACTCTTTCCACATTTTTTCTTTTAAAGTTCTATTAAAACGTTCAACAATAGATGCTTTTAATGTACTAAATGTTGAATAATGATTTATTTCATATTTATTCATTAATTTTTTGAATATTTTATTGAAAAATTCTTTTCCATCATCCGTTTGCAAATTTTGTGGATGACTTTTAAAAGTCATGAAAATATTTTGCATTGCTTCTGTAACATTCTCTGCAGTTTTTCTTTTTATGGGAATTGCCCATGCATATTTGGAGAAAGTATTAATCACAGTTAATAAAAATTTAAAACCTTTATTCTCTTTAGTATATGATCCCATTTCTACTAAATCAGCTTGCCAAAGATCATCAAAACCTTTTATTATAACTCTACGTCGTTTAAAATTTTTCCGCGCATGTTTATGCAACTCATCAACCTTTCTTTTACTCATATTTAATGAAGTGAAATATTTTTTTGCAATTCTATTTATTGCTAAAATTTGCAATTAATCAAAAAATCTCTCATTAAAAATTTGTTTCCGATGACTACTATCTAGAATTTTAGAAATAATATCATCAGTTTTTTGAATTCTTTGGTTGAATCTCCAGCGATCGAGTGCTATCAATTCCCAATATTTTTGTCGAGCTAATTTATACGCTGTATTCCATTTGTATAATATATTTATTTGAGGTTTTAAATTAAAGCTAATTCGCTTTTTTACGTTTTCTTCTTCATCTTTTTTTGCTTTAACAGAATCTGAAATTTCAACTTTGTTCTACTCGGTTACTTCATCGAGCCAGTCAAGTAAATCAACAACAACAACCTCACCTTTACTCATTTAAAATATAAATAAGTAAAACAATTTTTTAACGGAAAAATATTTTATTTATTTTTAATTCTATCATATAAGTTTAGTAATTTCACAATTCTTAACATGATTGTTTCGGCTGATATACAAGGACAAGTTTCAGGAAATGAATCAGATGTATCTGATGAATATGGGCATATATCCCAATGAAAACCATATTCTTTTGTATGTATTTGTTTTGAGTTTTTAAATTCCAGTAGAAAATTATAATGATGAATCAGTTCATGATAATGCTCCTCTAGTAAATTAGCTTCATATTTATTTAAAAAATTATTTAGAATAAATCCGATTTGATGTATATCCATTTCAAAAATTAAATGAAAACTGATACTAATTAATTTTTTTAAGTTATTAATTTTTTTTTAAGTTATTAATTAAATCTAATGCTGATTGAGCTTTAGCTTCAGCTTTTTGTAGTCTCTCATTAATAAATCCAATTGGTTTTTTAATTTGAAATTGAATAAAATCATTTATTTCTGAAAATTTTTCACTTAACATTGTAGAAAATTTGTTGTGGACTTCCTCTAAACTATCTTCCATTTCTTCTTCTAATGTTTTTAATTTTTCTTGTGTTAATTTAAGTTCATTAGTTAAAGTATCGAACATTTCTCCAATATAGATTTTTATTAATTCTTTGTGAAAGAAAATTTGATTATTCACATAATTTTGTGTTGCTGCGTCATTTCCATCAATTGGATCTTGAACATTTGACAAGATTTTATTTTCTAAATCATAATTACCTCCAGAAGTTAGTTTGAAACCTATACCTGGAGATCCTCTAATATTGAGTTCCCTAAAAGAAGATGAAGCTGCGCTACGCCCAAACTTGTCAAGTGGCATTTTAATTTTTACTGATTGCTATTACAAAAATATTATTCAATTATATTTGCTTCTCGCAACTCTTCAATTATAGATATAATTTCATTATGATGATTGTTGTTACCAGCTGATTGTGATCCAATTAAAAGTCTTAATCTATCAACCAACTCATTAGGATTATCCCAATAAACATACTGATTTGGTTGTTTGATATAATTCAAATGTGTTCTTGTTGTAGTAGGTAAAAATTTTGTAAATTGTTGTTTTGTGTGTGCCATACCAATTTTTTTCCTTCTAGTGTTATAATCATGTTCATATAATTTTCTTAAAATATTCTTATATTTAAAACCTTTGTTTCCACGTATTTGTTCTGAATTTTTATAATTTCTTCTATGTGCATTTGTTTTATCAAGTATTTGACGATACACATTTAGATCATTTTCAGAATAGTTGATAGGCTTTTTTTTAAATATTAATTCATATAACCCATGTGTTCCTTTAAAAACTTCATCATCAATCAATATATTTTTAGTAATTTCATCTATTCTAAAATCAGCATTTCCAAGTTTTTGAGAATTTGATGACTTATCAAAATAGGGTCCATATGTTTTGTCAAGTTCTGATTTGTTAGGAAAAAGCAATTGTGAAATTGTGAAATTAGATTCACTATTAGTGTTATCAATTTCAGATGACGTTTCAAATTTTATAGTGTTCGGTGTTGAAGTTTTAAATTTGCTCCAAGAGTTACTTTTGTTTTTAGGTGATTCAAAGAACTTATCGTCAATGACGGTGATGATTCAAAGAACTTATCGTAGGTGATTCAAAGAACTTATCGTCCCATTATTAAACCGTTAAAAGAATTAACTGATGTTGTGAATCGTCATCATGAAGCGGTTGTTTTATTTCTGATTTGTTTTCCGGTATGATAAAACTTTTCGTATATTGTTGTTGTTTCACAACATCAGTTAATTCTTTTAACGGTTTAATAATGGGGGTAAATGATGCTTCCAGATTTTGATCTTCTGCCAGTTTCCCTACTTTCAAGGAATGAAATTTTTTTTTTAAACTTTTTCGAGTTTTGATTAAATCTTTCATACGTTTTTCATTCATTCTTGAACTTATTTTTCTTAACTAACTCTACTTTTTCTATTGTTATTCAACAAGGGCTAACTGCTTCGTTGTTAACTGATAACTGCTTCGTTGTTAACTGATAACTGCTTCGTTGTTAACTGATAACTGCTTCGTTGTTAACAGATAACTGCTTCGTTGTTAACTGATAACTGCTTCGTTGTTAGCTGATAACTGGTCTATTCTTAACTGATAACTGCTTTGTTGTTAGCTAATAACTGCTCTATTCTTAACTGACAACTGCTTTGTTGTTAGCTGATGACTACTCTGCTGTTAACTGTTAAGTTATATGAAATATTAACCTCATATAAACTTTTAACTGATATCTGTTGTCAGCTATTAATTGAAATTGTTTTAAAATTTTATAAATTCATCAAATTTTTTTCTATAGCGACCGTTATTTAAATTTTTATCTTTATCGATTAAGAGAAACCCGTACTCATCATTCCAGCAACATGCACTCAATTTTCTGAAATCATTGTAAGACATATCTGAATTCACGTGATCGTTATAAATATGCTTTAAATTTAAATCATCCTGCTTGAATATAATCAAAAAGTTTGCATTATCTCTAACTAAATGTTTTGGAATTTTTGTATATGATTGACATAAATAAAAGCTATCAACTTCTTGATGCCGCCCCATGCAAAAGTAAGCTCTTATACTATCTTGTTTATCACAAGCTACATCATCAAATATAAATACTGAGTTAGATTTAGAAGCAGATGGATTAATTATGTCAACATTATTAGAAAACTCGCTGTAGCCCATTCCTTTAATTGGTTTTATTAATTTCTTTAAGTATTGATATTTAGGTTGATGTAGTGTCTTCGAATAAATGTATAGGTTTCTAAATTTAAGTCCTTTAGGATCTAAAAGCATGCTCAGCATAACATTAGTTTTACCGCAGTTTGAGGGCCCTACTATTAATCCTCTTATACTATCTGGAAATAAATCACCATGTTTTTTCTCTTTTTTCTCGGAATTTCGATCAAAATTTTTTATTTTTATTGCATTATCTATTTTTACAAATTTCATTTTTTTAACTACCGATAAAAAATAGTTTTAAATGGTTAATGTATAAATAAAGATGATTAGTGCCCGATGAACTTTCTTAAACTAAAGTAAGCATGATTAATCGTAATAAATGCATAAACAGTTATAAAAAAACTGTTGGCGGGGAAGGTATTATCAATACTATAATTAATAAATTACCATTTGAAGCACATTTACCAGGCTATAATTATTGTGGACCTGGAACAAAATTAACAAAACGATTAGCTCGCGGTGATAAAGGAATTAATGATTTAGATGAGGCTTGTCGTGTACATGATATAGCATATTCTGAAAGTACAGATAAACATCATCGTTATAGAGCTGATAACACACTCGCTGATAAAGCTTGGCAAAGATTTAAATCTAAAAACTCAAGTTTGGGAGAAAAAGCTAATGCATTTTTAGTTACAAACACAATGAAAGCTAAGGTTAAACTCGGTATGGGTTTGAAAAAGAAAACGATAAAAAAACAAAGAAGAAAATCAATAAAAAAACAAAGAAGAAAATCGATAAGAAATATTATAAAGGAAGCCAGAACAGCGGTTAAAACTATAAAAAAACCTATGAATGACAAAAATACTATAAGAATTGCTTTACAAGCAGCTCGAAAGTTTTCTAGAGGACAGAAAAAAACAATTGATATCCCTAGAATAATTCCAGTACCAAAAATTGGAGGAATTTTACCTTTAATTCCTATATTTGCGGGTCTTTCAGCTGTTGGTGCATTATCAGGTGGTGCTGCTGGAATAGCTAAAGCTATAAACGATGCTAAAAATGGTTATAAGGAGTTACAAGAAAGTAAACGCCATAATAAAATGATGGAAGCCATAGCATTAAAAGAAGGAAAAGGATTACAATTAAAACCATATAAGAAAGGGTTGGGTCTTTATTTGAATCCAAAAAACCAATAAATGAGCTACCCAAAAGAGCACTTAACAATTATGACTTAGAAGAATTTGGAAAAAAACACTTAAAGCATTTCCGTGGAGTTTTTATGCGAGATAATTTACCAACACACAAACCTTTGAAATATGAATGTGGTATAATTAATTTAGATAATTCCATTGGAAATGGAACGCACTGGGTAGCTTATTATAAAAAACCTCAAACCATACAATATTTTGACAGCTTTGGAAATTTACAACCTCCATTAGAAGTAATTAAATATTTAGGAAATAAAATTGTTTATAATTATGATAGATATCAAAACTTTAATTCATATAATTGCGGTCATTTATGTTTAGAATTTTTATTTCATGTTGTTAACAAAAACAAAAAAATTATCAGTAAATAAAGCATCATTAAAAAACAAAAAAATTCTTTTTATAATTAGTTTAGCTATATTATATTCTTGACCTACATTATGATTTTGTTCAAGTTCAAGGTTATTTTATTTTTTGTTTGAATGAAAGAAATAAAAAAATTGTAAATGGGATAAATGAACTTTATTTATAAATTATAGGGTATAAAAAACATAAATATGTCAATTAAGCTTTGAAATATATAAAAGTAGGATACATATCTAAATTATCCCATTATCTTAATTATAGCTAGACATGTCGATAACAATAACTTTAAACGGAAATTCTTCTGTATTGACAAATACTTTTTTTCCATCTATAGATTTAAAAGGAAAAGAATATACTTGTGGATTAGTAGATTTTCAAACGTATCATTCTATACCGAATATAGATGAGGGGAATAACACATTTATTATTGATGATAAACCAATCATAATTCCCACAGGTTCATATGAAATTGAAGATATTGAAAAATTTCTCAGAAAAGAGCTGAATATTGTTAAAACAGATGCGGATGAATTAATTGTACGAGCAAACAATAATACATTAAAATGTGAAATTTTTGCTCATAAAGAAATTGACTTTGAAAGAAAAGATACTATTGGTAAATTATTAGGTTTTAGCAGAAAGAGATTATCCCCTAAAAAATTGCATACTTCAGATCTTTTTGTTGATATTAACAATATAAACATAGTGAGAATAGAATGTAATATTATCTCAGGAACATATATGAACGGACAAGAAGCACGCATTTTGCATGAATTTTCTATTGGTGTTAGCCCCGGTTATAAAATCATTGAAGTTCCTAAAAATGTTATTTATTTACCGATAACTGTTCATCATATAAGTTCTCTTACTATTAAATTGCTTGATCAGAACGGAAATTTAATTAACTTTCAAGGAGAAACAATAACAGTTAGATTAAATTTAAAAACATCAAAATGATAGTATTTAATCAGAATCAACAACCGGATATATATTCTATGAGTAAAATACCTCAATCTAGTATATCAAAACCATTTCGGGAAGAAGGAAGCCAACGCTTGCAGCAAAAGAATAGTTTAACGGCAGTCAATCAGCAATATCTCAAATTACTTGGATATAAATTAAAAAAAAAAAAAAATTAATAAAATGAGTTTTTTTAATGAACCTGTTTTTGATGATAGTATAGTTAGTGCGCATTGGCATTCATATTTACCATTCATAAACTATTATGGATTGGGTCACTCTATAAAAATATAAATACAAAATCAGAATTTAAATATATTACCTTCAACAAGTTTAATTTATATAGAAGGATTTCTAACAAAACATGATGGAACAGCTGTTACAAGCACTAAATTAGTTAATAATGCTATACCATTTCTATTTGAATCTATTCGCTATCAGCTTAACGGCAAAGAAATTGATCAGAACCACAAAGTTGGAATAACTTCAACATTAAAAAATTACATTTCACTCAATCAAAATGAAAGTAGTGCTCTATACAATGCAAGTTGGTCACCCAACGAATCAATTAAAATGAACGGACTTTATTTTAATTTTTGCATTCCTTTAAATAAATTACTAGGTTTTGCAGAAGATTATAAAAGCATTATTCCTAATGCGAAACATGAATTGATATTAACACGTTCTGAAACCGATAATAATTCAATGATATGTTCTGATCCTAGTGAGAAACCGAAAATTTCCATTACAAAAATATGCTGGAGAGTTCAACATATTAATTTGTCAGATAATCAAAAATTAAAGTTATATTGTGGTTCTAACATGAAAATTGCTTTTAGGAATTGGGAATTACAACAATGTCCTACATTAACAGCAGGAGTTACTCATTACATTTGGATCGTTCAAACAGTTTCACAACTTGAGAAACTTCGTTTTATTATTTTAGCTCTACAAACTACCCAAAATAATGGTCAAAAAGATCTTTCAAAATTTCATCACTGTGATGTCACAGATATAAAAGTGCATTTAAATTCTGAAGCATATCCATATGAGGATATGCATTTAGATTTTAATAGAGATCGTTATGCTTTAGCATATGAAGCATATTCAAGTTTTAGAAGTTTTTATTATAATCATTCAATATCAGAACCTTTACTTTCATGCAAAAAATTTAAAAATGATTCACCAATCTTTGTAATTGATACTCGTTATCAAAATGAAAATGTTAAAATGGGAGCAGTTGATGTTAAAATTGAGATAAAAACTTTGAAACCAATTCCAGACAATACTGCAGCTTATTGTCTTATTTTGCACGATCGTTTAATTGAATTTAAACCGTTAACAGGGGAAGTTAAACAAATTATTTAAAATACTCTTAGTTAAATAGTTTTATTTAAAAAGGTGAATGGATTACGTTATTATTGATATTCAAGGTTTTAGGAATAATGATAATAAATTCATTTTAAAAGAAATAGCAGTTCTATCATCAGAAAACAAAATACAACATTTTGTAATTAAACCTCCATTTATCCGTTTAGTTATCAGTATCTAAACAAAAAAGCAAAAAATATAAATAAATGGTTGACAAAGAACCATCATGGATTCAAGTGGTTCGATGGTACAGCATATTTTTGTGAAGTCATCAATTTTTTAGAAATATATGTAGATAACTATAAAAAAATTTATGTAAAAGGTAGCGAGAAAAAATTTTGGGTTGAAAGAAATTTAAAAATAAACAATGTGTTTGATTTAGATGAACAAGATTCAACAAGTATAAAAATTATGAAAAATAACATATATTTATCTAACAAATGTTTATTCAATCATAAGGGTTACTGTGCGTACGAAAATGTTTATTTATTGAAAAAGCTGATTTAATTATTTTAAAAATTAAAATAAATCACAAAGTTTAATTGGATTATGAAAGTCATACAATTAAAACCTTTTTTTTATAAAATGGAAAATAAAATGGAAAATAAAAATAAAAAAAAATATCAAGAATATAAAAATCCGTCTAAATCTAGGACTTCAGCATCATGTACAATATCATGTGTGCATTCATCTTCATCAAGCAGTGTAAAAATTAAAAAAGAGGAAAAAGGAAAAAAATCAGATTGCTGTAAGATGTCATAAGCCGACAGAAATCCTGAAAATTATAAAATTATAAAATAAAATAAAAAAATTATATGTATTTTTAAATAAAATTCTTTATTATAATTAAATTTGCTACATAATTCAATAAATAAATAAATAAATAATTAAAATTACTAATTTGTATTATTATTTTCATTTAATAAATAATGACCCCAAGGTAAAGTTTCATATGAGTCATTTAATAAAAATCTTTTATCATCATTTGAATCTAAAGCTATTTTTTTCTGTCTTATACTAGTTACATTATGATATTTTGATTTTATTAAATTTTGTATAATTATTTTATTTTTATTTTCATCTAAACATTTTTTGTAATCACTAAATTCTATTTCTTTTTGTACAATAGATTTTTTAACACCTTTAATTTTTTTTATATATTCTTCATTTTCAACTTTAATTGTATACATTTTTGATCTTAAACCAATAAATTCTATAATATTTTTACCATTCATTTCATCTTTCATTAGTCCTATAATTTTTTTGTTTACTAAAGGAATTTGCCACTTATTGTTCATAGGATAATCACTAGTGTCAAACCGTGCATAACAGTCTTCTTTAATTATATCATATATATTTTTGTTATTAATTTCTAAAATAAGGCTGGCAGTATCAGTATATAAAAGACTACAATTCTGTTGTAATTTTTTTTTCATGTAATCATAAAAAAATTCATATATTAATGTTTTTGAAATATCTAATATGGCCATACCTACATAAATTGGTTTATTGAAAAATATTTCAGTTTTATAGAGTTCTATTGCAACTAAATTTTCTTGAAAAATAGTTGAACTTTTGAAATATGGAGATGCAATTAATGCATTAGCGCCATAACGCCCATGCCAGTAAGTTTTAAGTTTTATATCACAGTGTTTTCTAACATTTTCTATAGTTTTACCGAATATTGCATTATTCATTAGCTTATATAGTTCTTTTTCAAACTTATCTATTGCTTGTGTACGTAGTTTAGTATTCAACTCTATGTATGGCTTAAGGTAATCTGATTGTGTAAATTGTAAAATTTTATGAATTTGTTTTATTTCTAAACCATTTTTTAGAGCTAATTTCAAATTTCTATAATGGATAACATATTTGTCTTTATCAAATAGAGTAGCTATTAATTTTTTATCACCTGAATTTATTGATAAATGTTCAGGGCAAAAGGGTAAATCTCTGTGTAAATCATGAAGCTCGTTAGGATATTTTATATCTACTTCGAATATATATCCAATAGGATTTTCATCAGAAATACCTAATATAAATTCTTTATTATATTTATTAATATCTTTCTCCCATTCAAAATTTTTTAAAGGTAAATATTGGCTCATAGCCCAACCGTATTGATTGTTAATATCAAAATAACTTATATAAGATGATGATTTGTTTGAATCATAATTTGCCATATATAAATTATTAGTTTGGGAATAGCGTTTGCAAACTTGTGTAAGACCCCCTCTTACACCATTTTCAATAAACAATAACATATCAACATCTGTTAATAATTCAAAATTTACTTTACTATATTTCAACATAGCATCCCAGGAAAATCCTGGTAAAGTAAAATAATGCGCCGGATCTAAATCATAAGTGTTCATACAATTTTTTCTGAATTTTTCAAAAATATCTGTCAACAATAAAACGTCTGTTTTTAGGTATAAGTCAGAATATTCTCCTAAGTTTTTAATATTAAATTCATGCCATATTGTTTGAGCATGATTGTATTCACTATCAGTTATACTAGATTTATTTAGTTCGTTATAAAAAAAATCTTTTTCTGGCAACATTGAATCTAGAAACTTTTCATGATTATCAATATAATCATAAGGGTAAATTCCTTTTTGTGATAGTAAAATATATTGACTTTCTGTTAAATTTTTAAATTGAGATTTTAAATTCGGAAATTCTTTCAAATTTTTTGATAAACTATCTAAACTACTTCCTAAAAATTTATATGAGTCTATAAATCTAAATTTAATATCACTATTTTCAATATATTTTGTAAAACTTATATATTTCTCCTTATTTAAAGGAGTGTAAATCTATCTTACCAATTATTGTTGAGTTCAGTTCTTTTATAATGAAATGAGCGTCATATCCACTTAAATTATGAAATATTACCGGAACATAAAATGAATTTTTATAATTTATGTTGCAACTATTGTGAGTAGCCCCACGGTATTCACCAGTTAAATGATCGTGATCTTTACATTTAACTTCGTCTGCAGAAAATGGTGCTTCACAAATAAAACAAACCTCTGCCCTTTTGAATGCATCTTGTTGTTCTCTAGTTAGTGCATTCATTTTAACAGGTGACTTTAAGTCCGTCTCCAAAAGACAAGCAATCATTTTTAGTTCATTTAAAAACCATTCAATACAATTCTCTCCTCTTAAGAAACGGTATTCTGTATTTCCTATGTAACTTGATTTTATATAATATCCTATAGAACATGCAATATGTTCTTGATAACTATTATTTGAACTACTTTTTTCCAGTATACATTCTATGTCAGCATAGATAACACATGGAACCATTATTTTATTTTTAAAGTTGGTAAATTTAAGAATGTTATTTTCCTTGTTTGGCAGTACAATAGCTGATTTATTCATTTTATCGCAATATATTTTATGATTATTTAATTTTTCATTTGATGAAAAATAATTAAGACATCTTTCACAAAAGTATTTTTTCCTGTTATTTTTGCTAACATCAGCTGAAAGTAATCTTGATATATTTTTAATCAAAACATAATGATATTTAATGTTCTCATCATTTTCAGTATTATTTTCATAATATGTGTTAAATTTTTCTTTTTTATCATAAATATTTTGAATTAATAGAAGATTAGCATGTTTTTCATTTTTTAATTTTGTTAGATAAAATGGTACTACTTTAAATTTATCTTTTTTAATCATCTCTAAACCAAAAACGTTAACAGATATTAAATTTAACTTCTCAAATTTTGAAATATCACTTATTAAAACTGGAAAGCTGATATCTTTAAAATTTAATACATCTCCATATGGTTGATAACTCGATACACGATCAGAATGAACTACGTTTGGATTAAGTAAAGCCATTATACTCCATGCAAAACAAGCATTATCATTATTTTTAATATTAATACATGCTTTTCTTCTTTTGATAGATTTGGGCAAATCTATGTAAGATGATGCTGCAGCAAATGATGCGAAAGAATTTATATTTATAACTAAATTTACTATGGATGATAAAGCCCAACCACTTCCTTTTTCTTGGAAGTCATCAAATTTGATTAGAATTTGTTCCATTAATTTATCATACCATTCATTGTTCCTTTCCATTCTGAGTACAATTAAATTTCCAGTATTCAAATATTTTAAATCATAATCAGCTTCATCTTCATTGTTTTTTGGAGGTAGTAGAAATTCTCCACAAAATACCATATTCACTTTGATTGAATTATATTTTACCAATATTTCATCTATTTTATTTATTACAATATCTTTGCAATTTATTAAAAATAATTTGGGATCTGTTTCTGTAACGTTGGTTATGACGCCTGTTTGTATTCGATTCTGGAACGCCGATGATACATTTTTCCATTCTAGCTTGTGATTATCTTCAAATAGTATTTTGTATTTTGTTTTTGTTTTTAATGACTCTAAATGTGCTATTACGGCAGCTATGCATGATTTAACACCACTTTTAGAGTTTTTATTTTCTTCTAAAATTTTTTCTAAAACTATTAAATCTTTTAATAGTAAAATCATATAAGATTTTATTTCATTTCTATCTTGGTTGCTTTCATTTTTATTAGAAAGCTCAATATGTTTAATTAAAATTTTTTTTGATATTTCGGTCATGATTCTAACTCTTACACGAACTGTGAACTGTTTTATACTAAATAACATTTTTTTTTCAATCTGAAAATAAAATAATTTAATTTCTATTTAATTCGTATACAGAGTGCTTCAGTAAAGGAAAATTTAATTTCATCAAACAGACTAGGGTATCTGAAAATTTTTAAAGAAATATAAATAGATTAGGGGATCTGAAAATTTTTAAAGAAATATAAAATATAAAGATAATGTAATTTAGTTTTAATTTTTATTTATTTATTAATTTCTTTATTTATTAAATTAATAAATACGAGTATATATTATTGATTAATTGCAAGTTTTCCTTGCAAAAATATTCATCAAACAGACTAGGATATCTGAAAATTTTAAAAGAAATATAAATAGACTAGGGGATCTGAAAATTTTTAAAGAAATATAAAATAAAAAGATAATATAATTTAGTTTTAATTTTTATTTATTTATTTAATTATTTATTAAATTAATAATACAAGTAGGTATACATTATTGATTAATTGCCAGTTTTTCTTGCGAAAAAATTTCTTCCTGAACTAGTCGATATTTTTTTTGCCTTCGCTTATCATATATATGTTGACTTGATTGTTTAGTTGCACAATTTCATTATCTGCCAGAAAATCCACCATGTATGCTGGTAGAAAGAAAACAACGTTTTCAAACTCCAACAATATCCTTTTCCCATACTGAGTGTTGAGTTTAGTTATTTTTAAAACATGATACAGTTTTTGTGGTATTACTTCTGCAGCTGGCAAACTCTTTTTAAAATTAGTTTTCTTCTCCACTTTCTCGTTAAATTTGTTCAACAAGCTTGCAACGCTTGTATCTGCTTTCCTTTTGTATGGATTGCTAGGCCCGGGTTGAGTATATGTCTTCATATTACTCGTACTAGGTTGATTATAATGATTCATTCCAGTAGCTCCAGACTGGATATAATTAAAGCCACTAAGTCCCTGGTGGTTTGTTGGTGATACTATTTGTATATCTTCAATTATTTGAATATCTTCAGAGCTCATCTTGTTTTAGTTAAATTTGACTTTTTATTTATTTATTTATTAATAATAAGATCTTAATGAAATAAGACTTTCTTTCAATTTAATGAGTTAATTGTAAATTACTCTCCTTTTATATGAAATTTTTAATTTGTGTAGGTGGTTTTAAATAAATTTAATTATTACATATTTTAATAATCACAATTTCCACATTTTTTAAATTACTCGTATTATAGAACTTTTACAAAATTAGGAACATATATTATAATATGGTTAACATAATTTCTAGATAATATAAACCGATTACCATTTACCACAGAAATTGTTATTAACACACTTAAATTATTTTAAAATCAAATTTAAAATAATTGTACAGGCGAAACCGCAATTTCCACATTTTAAGTTAATTTCTAGCTAATATAAATCAAAAAACATTGCAGTATTTCATTTCACAATTTTAAAAAATTTGTAAAAAGTTATGATTTAAATTCTGTTACCTATTCAAGTCTTTTTGTATGATAAGAATTTTTTAACGATTACCATTTACCACAAAACTTGTCATTAACACATTTAAATTACTTTAAAATCAAATTTGAAATAATTGTACAGGCAAAACCACAATTTCCATAATTTAAAATAATTTCTAACTAACTTAAATCAAAAAAACATTGCAGTATATTCATATTTGGTTTTTTTCTTTTTATTATTTAAACTAAAGGAATCCCCTGTGACGTCATTTTAGATTCTACATCATTCATAATATAATTTAAAAAAATTTGTAAATATATACGATTTCAATTCTTTTACTTATTCCAGTATTTTTTCATGATAAGAATTTTTTCTTCATAGCATAAAAAAAAAAAAAGGGAATTCCTCTAACCGCACACGCACACTCAGAATTCTTTCTTCAAACATAAGATTTGAAAATTTCATTAATATAATATAACAACAACAACATCATTATAATTTACTAAACTTTTTTCTTTGTTAATATAAAACACACTTACCATATGTATATTATAAAAACAATAAAAATTTCTTATCATAGAATGTAACTACAAACAAATAAAATTGAAATAATAAAATGTTTTAAATTCTTTATCTAAACAATATATGTTCGCCTGGTATTTAAAAATTTAAAAATCTTTTATTATCACTTCTTTTGATCTATGACTCATACTCTTATCTTATCTCTTATCACCACCAATATCTTTACCATCTATGACTCATACTTCTTATCTAAACCGGATGTGACGTCATTTCCTGGTCTAGAACCAGCCTAGCTATACTACTCTTGTCGAATATTCAAATACATGTTTCAGTATTTTATTTATAGATTTGTAAATATATTTCGATTTTTATCAATTTGTATGCTTGCATCAAATTCTCCATAAACAATAGCAGTGAGTGTAGATGTAAGTGGTTTTGATAGCCTTGCCTCAATTCTAAACGTACTCTGGTTTAGTAAACCTTGACATACTTCGTTTCCAGATGCTTCTGGAGTTAAATCAAAAGCTAGTATAAAAAACCCATTACTAAACATAGACTTTGTTATCTGATGACCTTTATCATTGTGGTAAATTCCAGTTGCTGAAAAAAGTGTACTGTATGCTCTTGTAGATGAATTATTGTCATATGCAAAACTGGTTTCAATTGCTGAATTAGGTATTAGTTACGTTTAACACAAATTGTGAAATATCAAAATGTTTAAAATTGTATGGGTTTATTGATCTTTTTCCAGAGTAACCCACATTTTCTGTCATACAAAAAATTATTGTGTTTGGCAACTGCCCAATAAAAACATTATCAAGTGATATTGACGAGCTGTTCATTGGAATTGTAAAACTTTTTACTTCAACGCGTTTATAATTATATTTAGCATTGGGTTTGCCAAGAACAGCATTGTGTGCTAACAGTACGCTTGGATTAATGGTAACATGTCTCATAACTAGCGTGGCTTCTATAATTTTAATTGTGATTCATCAGAATCGTCTACAAATAGATAAAAATTTGGTTTTTCAAGTGTTAAAACTATACGAATATCAACATTATTTATAAGTAGAGTAGGTTGATTAAACAATATCTACATGTAGTTTACCCATAAGTTCCACTACATTGCTATTATGATACAATTTTTGGCGCTCTTTTGAACCATTATTATCAGATTTAGCTATATTTGCTTTATCTAAAATCCATCCTGCACATTCTAAATGAGTTGTAGCAGCATCTGTACCATAATTTAATAAAGATTCAATATAAGTTCTCTAGTGATAATTTCCATCAGGTGGTGTTATATTTTTACCATTTAATTGAACATTACATTGTTTTATTAAAAAATGTCTACACTTGGTTGTATTATTATTTTTCCTTCAGCATTTTAATCATTATTCCATTGTGTTCCATCTTTCTTTAAGATCTGTACTTTCAATCTCAAATATGTAGAAGACAAATCTCTATATGTGTTGCCATGACCCAGTGAAATAAATTCAATAGTTGAAAGCTTGTCTAAAGAAGCAATAGGATTGTAGGAAACTTCTTCAGATCGTAAACCGCCAACCCGGTTTTAAAAATATCCAACTCAGATTTCTTACACTCAATCATAATTAATTAAAAATATCTTTTTGTTTGTTTTTGTTATTATCTTTGCGTCGTTTTGACGTAAAATATTTTAAATTTTTAATGAATGGTCTTTTTATGGATTTTCGTTTTCTTTTACCAGAATCATACATTTCATTCAGTTTTCGTACAGCACCACGTCGTACATTTGTAACAATCTCTTTACTACGATTTTGCATAACTTCTTTTACATTTGCACTAGATGCAATATCAGATAAAGCATTGATACTAGAGTTAATAACCTTTTTTTTCAAAATATCAGCGCCTGACGTAGATAATGGCTTCAAATATCTAAAAAGTCCACCAAAAAAGCTTTCCAATCCACGATTATTTTTGAAAATATAAAGGGCCGATATTATCAAGTTCTGAACCAGATTGTATTAATAATACTTATATATCTTACTTATAGAGAGTATACTCGCCATAATGAATAAAATAAAATAATATATAGTTTGAAAAATCGCTTTTATTTATACTTTTTTAAAATTTAATACATGCATCTTATGATGTACAATTTAATACATCTTTATCACCTATTTTTTGCGGTTCAATTATATCTGTGTATATAAAAAACATATCTGGTTTAATAATTGGAATCAATTGTACACTATATATAAAAGTTTTGAAAACTTCTATTACCGTGATTTATATTTTTTTAAATTTGTAAATCATCTCCTCAGTTTTGCTGATTGTGTATAATGAACTTCATCGTTTATAAAAGTAAAAATGTCCCAAATAAACTATCGTTCAACTTCTTTTTTTGTAAACCTATTAAGTGGGTGTATATTTTGAATTAGTGTTGGTAGTAGAAAAACTTTAAAGTCGCATATAATTTGTTTTTCTATACGTTCCAACTCCTATCATATCTTTTTGCATACCCTTAATAAATATTTGAGTACTTTTTTCCCATTCTTCACCATACACATTTGGAACGAAATCATTAACATACATTTCTGAAATACCTCTATGTATCATTAATATAATTTCTGAAAATAAAGTGCTGTTTGAGTATTACCTGCTATAGCTGACCTTAAAACATGTCTTGATGAATTATTCAACTTTTTTCTATTTATGGTTTTTTTTTTTTCGTTGTTGGGCTTGAACTATCTAAACGAACAGTTATAATGTCTCCTGTATCAGTTTCAAAAATTTGTAGATTTTGATTTCTAATTGATTATCTTTTTCTAAGACGCTCTCCAGCGGAAGCAGCTGACCATGCTCTTGTTAAAACCTTTTCTTGAATTTCATCATCAAATACTTCGTCATCAGTTTCTTTTTCATATACTTTTTCTTCTTCAGGAACAACCTGTATTCTAATATTCTTATATTCAGGGAAATGCGATTGAGTTTCCGCATCTATATACATTGGTTTTGCACGAGTTTGAGTTTCTTTTTTTTCCGAAATTTTTACTTTCTCCTCTTTACTTCTTGGAAGTTCTCGTTTTTTGTTTCTTTTTTTAAATAAATTTTGTCTGTATAAATACCATTTTTGAGTGTCGGTAAGATGTTTATTTAATAATATTTTTTTCAAATTTTTATCCAACTCATTAAGTTCAACGTCCGCATTTTGCTTCATTTTCTTATATATATCAGGTTTTAGAATTATCATTTTATTAAATGTTGTATTATTCATTTTATAAAATTTCCGATTATCACTGATAGTACTGCACCAAGAGGTGCAATGATGTTGAGTAGTGTAGCTAGGCGGGTTCTAGTCCAGTCACTTGACAACAGTGAAATTTACAATCGTTAGTGAAATTGAGGTATTTAGTTATAGACCAGGAAATGACATCACATCCGGTTTAGATAAGAGGTATGAGTCATAGATGGTAAAGATGTTGGTACTGGTAACAGATAAGATAAGAGTATGAGTCATAGATCAATGACGTCACATCCGGTTTAGATAAGAAGTATGAGTCATAAATGATAAAGAAGATGGTACTGATAAGAGATAGATCAAAAGTAAGAGTATGAGTCATAGATCAATGACGTCACATCCGGTTTAGATAAGAAGTATGAGTCATAGATGGTAAAGATGTTGGTACTGATAAGAGATAGATCAAAAAATGTGATAAGAATAGGTTTTTCAAGAGTTATTGAATTGGTTTTTAAAAATTTAAATACCAGGCGAACATATTGTTTAAAGAAAGAATTTAACACATTTTAGTATTTCAATTTTTATTTTTTGTAGTCATATTCTATGATAAGAAATTTTTTATAAAATGAATAATGTAGAATCTAAAATGAAGTCACAGGATCATGTTGTATGATAAGAATTTTTTATTGTTTTTATAATATACATGGTAAATGAATTTTGTATTAACAAAGAAAAAACTTTAGTAAATTATAATGATGTAGTTGTTGTTATTGTATTAATGAAATTTTAGAGATATTATGAACTTATGTTTGAAAACAGAATTCGGTGTGTGTTTTTGGGTGTGTGTGTGTGTGTCCGGTCAGATGAATTCCTTTTTGTTTATACTATGAAGAAAACAAGTAGAAAAAAATAAAAAATTCTTATCATGAAAAATACTAGAAATCGTACCTATTTACAATTTTTTTAAAATTATAAAATGAATAATGTACAATCTAGAATGACGTCACATTCCTTTAGTTAAAATATATAAAAAGAAAAAACAAAATATGTATGTGTACTATAAAGTTTTTTTTATTTTTAATGTTTTTCAATATTTACAATTTTTTTCTTGAAATTTCTTTACAATTTTAGTTAATCGTGATAGACATATTTTAGGAAATTCTATGGAATTAATAGAGGGTATATACACATCATCTTTAACGAATTGTCTCAAAGTTGAATCATGAAATCTAAGAAAGAATCTAAGTTGAATCTAAGAAATTTTATGTGACACTCGATTTCGCGTCTATATTTCCTTCTTAAATGCTTTTTATTTTCAAAGAAAAATTTCTTAAACATATATATAAACAGTTCTTGCGAACTCCATTTTATGATAAAAACTAAAGAAAACTAATAAAGCAACTAAATTAGAAATAAAATATGAAAATGTTCAGAATTATTTTAATCTTCTGTGGGTAGGAATGATAGTTTGTAAATAAGGCATGAGGTATATATGACTTAAATATAAAAAACTGTACAATTATTTCAGATTTTATTATTTAAATATAAACAATTATGATAAGAACTAGCTGCCAGCGTTATCGACTTTATTAAAATATAACTTCCTAGTTTTGTATAGGTTCTATAATAATTTTAAAAATTAAGAAATTGTGATTTTTCGGTTATCAGCTTATTTATAACATAACTTCCTAGTTTTAAATAAGTTCTGCAATAATTTAAAAAAATTAAGAAATTGTGATTTTTGGGTTATCAGCTTGTTTATAACATAACTTCCTAGTTTTGTATAAGTTCTATAATAATTTAAATAAAAATGGGTAAATTGTGATTAAAAAAATGCGGAAATTTCCTGTACAATTATTTCAAATTTTATTATTTAAATATAAACAATTACGATAAGAACTAGCTGTCAGGATTATCGGCTTTATTTTAATATCCATAATAGAAACTGGCTCCACTACTCCAATGACAATTCTCCCAGTCCAAACTTAATTGGGAAACAAGTTGAGCTTTTTGCTTCAATATTCCATCTTACTAGACTTGTCCAAAATCCCACTAGAATTCCCGACCGTGTAGACCAGGTTGGTCATCACCTACACTTGTTTCTGACTACATATCCTGAGAAATAAAAGGTCTCAGTTAGCTCTCCTCTTAATTGTACCGACCACTGCTTGATTAATACTAGCTTTGAGCTTAGCACTCAGACCAGTCAAAAACCTGTCTCAAAAATAATAGTATGGCGTTATAGCCATGCTAACTGAGAAGGTTTAAATGAATCTTTTAAAGCTTTTGATTGGTCTTTGTGCTTTAGTAACAGAAATGTTAGCTTTGCAACGAATGCGATTAGTGAAATAATTCTTCTAGGGATGAGAGCTTACATACCTCACTCTATGAAAAGTATTAAAAGGCCACCCAAAATCTTGGTTTAATCGCATTTGTGCAAATGCAATATCTAAAAAGGAGGAAGCTTTTCAAATCTACAAGAGGGATAGGACTGAAGCTAATAGGGTGAGCTATATCGCGGTTAGAAACTGGTGTAGGAGAGTTATCAACAAGCAAAAGTTCTTGCACAATAGACGGTTGAGAAGACAACTTTTGCATCTTCCTAAAAATAGCAAATCCTTTTGGACCTTTGCTAAGAGCCTTAAGGGTAAAAGTGGCGGTTCTTCGTTCCCGCCTTTGGTTGATAACAATGACGAAATTGTATCCGATCCCAAAGAAAAAGCGCATTTATTTGCCAAAAATTTCGCCTCCAATTCAACATTTCTCCAGTTAATACAAAGACCATGCATTCTTCTGGTTAACTGCTCCTTAGGTATAGTTTCTTTCAGAACTCGTGCAGTTCTTAAAGCTCTTAAAAATTTGGATACAAAAAAGTCAGCTGGTCCGGATGGCATTACTTGCACGATTTCAAAAAATACTTTTTCTACTATTACGAAACAATTGTACTAAACAACATAATCTCTTCCATTTATCGCTTTCTTGGGGTAGCTTAGTGGAAGACAGCGCACATACATCCCATCCCCGAAAAGGGAGAAAAAAGTGATCCCTCAAACTACCGCCCTATTGCTATCACTTCGGTCCTCTCCAAAATAATGGAAAATTTAATAAATAGAAAGCTTCTGAAATATCTGCATAACAAAGGATTAATTCATGATCGTCAATATGGGTTCCGAACCCATCGGTCAACAGGTGATCTCATGACATGCCTCTGTGAAAGGCTCAACATCCGCCTCTACTATTCATTGGAGTCCGATGTTGTCGCTTTGGATATTTCTAAAGCTTTTGACCGAGTTTGGCATGATGCTTTAATTGCTAAAAGCAAAGCAATGGGCCTCGGTGGTGTATTTCTAAAATGGATTGGAAATTTTCTTTCGAACCGTTCGATTCGTGTCCTGGTCGATGGTTAATCTTCAAACAAATTCAAAATTAATGATGGTGTCCCTCAAGGATCTGTTCTCTCTCCGACACTTTTCCTAATATTTATAAACGATCTTTTAAGATCTCCTCCATTATCTTTTAAGATACCTCCAATCCAATCCATAGTTTTGCAGACGACAGCACGCTCGTTGCTTCTTATGAAGATAAATAAATAGAGTTGATTTTAATTCTAAGAAAACTGTTTCAGTGCTGTTTAGTCTCTCGGAAAAGAAACACTTCAATCCCAACTTTAACTTTTCAAGTGGAAGTTTTGCAGCATGCGGGTGAGCTCAACATCTTGGGCATGGAACTAAATCAAAAATTAAGTTGATCCAATCATATTTTTGGTATAGCTAAAGATGCATCTAGGTGTATGGGTTTCCTGTATCGTAGTAAAGCCTTTTCATCTTCTGATCTCCTAAATATCTATAAAACATATATAAGACCAAAAATGGAGGACAATGCACATATTTGGGCAGGAGTCTCCAAAACGGCATTGGGATTTCTCCATAAAGTGTAAAATAGAGCAATTCGTCTAATAAATAATCCCAATATCACCTCTACGCTCTCTCCACTCGGTCTACGGCGCCTAACAGGAACAATTACCCTGTTTTATAGATACCTTATAGGGTTGGGTTCTTGCTCTAACGAGATTAAAAGTTTGATGCCTCCTCTCAAAGCATTCCAAAGAAAAACAAGGAAAGTTTCTGCTGCCCATCCCTATGTAGTTCAAATTCCCAGATGGCATAATTCGGCTTATGGAAATTTGTTTGTGGTACGAACATCGCTAATGTGGAACCATCTTCCACCTTATGTGTTCCCCAGAATTGGTGATGATTATATTTACAATGTGCAAAGATTCAAGGTGAATATTAACAACTTTGTTCACAATATGCCTTCCAGTTTGAAATCTATTTTCATTCCTTAACTCAACTTCGTATGACCAGGCAGTACAGTCGTACTAAAGGTCGTATAACCTATTGTTTGGTCAAAAAAAGGAGATGGTGTTTAGTGGGTTAAAGTTCCACACACTCATAGAGGAATCGTGTTCGTTCTCACTCCTCTATAGTGTCTTTCGATGATTCTCACCTACACTCGCAAAAAAACAAAAAAAAATTAAAATATAACTTTCTAGTTTTGTATAGGATCTATAATAATTTAAAAAATGAGGAAATTGAGATTTTTGGGTTATCAGCTTATTTGTAATATAACTTCCTAGTTTTGTATAAGTTCTATAATAATTTTAATAAAAATAGGGAAATTGTGATTAAAAAATTCAACTATAGTCTAGATATAAAATTAAAATTTTGATATAAAATTCAACTGAAACTAGTGGTATGCACAACTACAACCAACCTGGACCTAGTAATATGAAGACATACACTCAACTCGGGCTTGCACATAAAAGAACGCAGATACAAGCATTGCAAGCTTGTTAAACAAATTTAATGAGAAAGTGGAGAAAAAAACGAACTTCAAGAAGAGCTTACCGTCATCTGAAGTCATACCACAAAAATACTATCATGTATTAAAAATTAGAAAGTTGAAAACACAATATGAGAAAATAATACTGCTGGAGTTTGAAAATGTTGTTTTCTTTCTACCAGCATACATGGTGGATTTTCTATCGGAAATTGAAATAGTACAACTAAACAACCAATTTAATATATACATGGTAAGTGAGGGAAAACAAAAATATCGGCTAGTTCAAGAAGATATTTTTTCGCAAGAAAAACTTGCAATTAATCAATAATGTACTCGGATTTATTGCTTTAATAAATAAAAATTAAAAATTAAAGCTAAATTAAATTATCTTTTTATTTTATATTTCTTTAAAAAATTTCAGATCACCTAGTCTATTTATATTTCTTTAAAAATGTTCAGATCACCTAGTCTATTTATATTTCGTTAAAAATTTTCAGATCCCCTAGACTATTTGATGAAACGAAATTTTAATTGAAATTTAAAACGAAATAAAAATAAATGAAATAAATGAAATTTTAAAACGAAATTTAACAACCAAAATAAAAATGAAATAAAATCTTATATGATTTTACTATTAAAAGATTAATAGTTTTACAAAAAATTCTAGAAGAAAATAAAAACTCTAAAAGTGGTGTGAAATCATGCATAGGTGATGTAATAGCGCATTTAGAGTCATTAAAAACAAAAATAAAATGCAAATTACTCTTTGAAGAGAATTACAAACTACAATAGAAAAATGTATCATCGGCGTTCCAAAATCGAATACAAACAGGAGTCATATCCAATGTAACAGATCCCAAATTATTTTTAATAAATTGCAAAAATATTGTAATAAATAATATTGATGAAATATTGTTAAAATATAATTCAATCAAAGTTAATATGGTATTTTATGGAGAATTTGTATTACCACCAAAAAACAATGAAGATGAAGCTGATTATGATTTAAAATATTTCAATACTGGAAATTTAATTGTACTCAGAATGGAAAATAATAATAATGAATGGTATGACAAATTAATGGAACAAATAACGGAACACATCATTTGCTGCAGCATCATCTTACATAGATTTACCTAAACCTATTAAAACAAGAAAAGCATGCATTAATATTAGAAATATTGATAATGCTTGTTTTGCATGGAGTATAATGGCTTTACTTAATCCAAACGTAGTTCATTCTGATCGTGTATCGAGCTATCAACATTATAGAGAAGTATTAAATTTTAAAGATATCAGCTTTCAAGTTTTAATAAGTGATATCCCAAAATTTTGAGAAGTTAAATTTAATATCTGTTAACATTTTTGGTTTAGAGATCATTAAAAAAGATAAGTTTAAAGTAGTACCATTTTATCTAACAAAATTAAAAAAAGAAAAACATGCTAATCTTTTATTAATTCAAAATGTTTATGATAAAAAAGAAAAATTGAATACATATTATGAAAATGATGACAACATTAAATATCATTATGTTTTGATTAAAAATATATCAAGATTACTTTCAGCTGATATTAGCAAAAATAAGAGAAAACGAGGAAGAATACAGTTGCCTTTGTCAACTCTTAGATACCCGTACGAACCGTTAGTATGTTACAGCCTGTCACTCTGCTTACAATATTATTTTTTTAATATTTTAGTATTTTAAAATAATTTGGGTGAATTTTATAATTTCTAGAACTATAAGTTGTACATATATTCAAACTATATGTTTATACATTCTTCTAAAGCAGATTCTAACCTTCCACGTAACGATTATCAATCCAAAACTTTTTCAAATATTCTATAGTACCATTTAATACTAAGCGGTAAATGTATATTAAATTCACTTAGTACAAAATAATAAATATAATTTTAAATATTGTATTATATTATATTTAAATATTCCATTGACAGAATAATTTCTTATAAGTACAATAAAATACATATATGTATGTAAATACGGCGCTATATAATATACAACTATACTCTTATCATTCATTCACTAGTGACATATACGATATGTAAATAAACATGATATTATATAAGTATGTATATATATTAATATCATATAAATAAAAATTCTTCAAGCAACCGTTATGTTGTTTATTTATTTACATTTTTATGTACTACGCATTATATCCTCAACAATTTCAAATTATCGAGTGAAACAAAATGGAAAAAATTCGTTAAAGAAATTTGTTAGAAAATTTGAAAAAATCAAGTAACACTTTCGTCAATTATAAAGTAACCCTATATTATTAAAAAAAGTTGTTAACAGAAATAAGAGTATAATGTTGGAGCTTTAATTTTTGTGTATTACTTCAAAAAAATTTTAACAGGTGTTCAAGTTACAGGTGTTTAAAAATAGAAAATTTTCAGTTTTTGACCCCTTACAGCTCCTAAACGGGGGGTGATACAAAAAAAATTTTTGAAATGACTCATACTTATTTTTAAAGATCTAACTTCTGTAAAAATTTCAAGTTTCCAACTTAAACCGTTTAGAAGATAGAAGGGTTAAAGGATTTTACAAAATTTGAGTTTCGCATAACGGTAAATTAAGACACCGTATGTCACAAATATATATTTATTATATATATACTTTTAAAGCTAATAAAAGTAGTAATCGTTTGGCGTTTTCAAAATGAAGATATACTTTATACAACTTGTGCTATAAAAATTTAAATATAGAGCTTTTTTTGAACATTTGGGGAGCTGCAGCTCCGTAACGGGTGGGGCTACAAAAAAAAGTTATTAAAAATAAAATTAATATTTTTGTGAGATCTATCAGCTGTTAAAATTTCATAGCTCTATTTCAAAAAAAATGTCGGGATCTAAAAGTTAGGTGTTCGAGAGCTACCTAAGGCTTGGTCCAAACTCAACCAAAAAAAATAGGGAACCTACAAATTACTCCCAAAATATTTTGTGTAAATTGCAAGATTCTAGCTTTCTTAGTTTTTGAGTTAGCGTGCTGACGGACGGACGGACGGACATGGCTCAAAAGTCTTAGAATTTTTTTCTGATCCGATCCATACCTTTGAAGGTATATCTAGCTTATTTCGAGGTGTTACAAACGGAGGAGTAATTTTATTATACCCGATCCTATCGTACGGGTATAAAAATTCTTTTGTGATAGATGTCTTAATTATTTTTCATCAACTGAAAAATTAAATAATCATAAAATATATTGTGATAAAATTAAGAAATTAGCTATTGTACTACCAAACAAGGAAAATAATATTCTTAAATTTACGAACTTAAAAATAAAATAATGGTTCCATGTGTTATCTATGATGACATAGAATGTATATTGGAAAAAAGTAGTTCAAATAATGGTTGTCAAGAACATATTCCATGTTCTATCTATAGGATATTACACAAAATCAAGTTACATAGAAAATACAGAATACCGTGTCTTAAGAGGAGAGAATTGTATTGAATGGTTTTTAAATTAACTAAAAATTATTGCTTGTCTTTTGGAGAAGGACTTAAAGTCACCTGTTAAAATGAATGCACTAACAAGGGAACAACAAGATGCATTTAAAAGAGCATAGGTTTGTTTTATTTGTGAAACACCATTTTCTTCAAACGAAGTTAAATGTAAAGATCACAATCATTTAACTGGTGAATACCGTGGAGCTACTTATAATAGTTGCAACATAAATTACAAAAATGCATTTTATGTTCCCGTAATATTTCATAATTTAACTGGATATGACGCTCATTTCATTATAAAAGAACTGAACTCAACAATAATTGGTAAGATAGATTTACTTCCTTTAAATAAGGAGAAATATATAAGTTTTACAAAATATATTGAAAATAGTGATATTAAATTTAGACTTATAGACTCATATAAATTTTTAGAAAGTAGTTTAGATAGTTTAGCTAAAAATTTGAAAGAATTTCTGAATTTAAAATCTCAATTTAAAAATTTAACGGAAAGTCAATATATTTTACTATCACAAAAAGGAATTTACCCTTACGATTGTATTGATAATCATGAAAAGTTTCTAATTCAATGTTGCCAGAAAAAGATGTTTTTTATAATGAACTAAATAAATTTGATATAACCGATAGTGAATACAATCATGCTGGAACAATATGGCATGAATTTAATATTAAAAACTTAGGAGAATATTCTGACTTATACCTAAATTTATTATTGACAGATATTTTTGAAAAATTCAGAAGAAATTGTATGGACACTTATGATTTAGATCCGGCGCATTATTTCACTTTACCAGGATTTACCTGGGATGCTATCTTGAAATATAGTAAAGTAAATTTTGTATTATTAACAGATGTTGATATGTTATTATTTATTGAAAATGGTATAAGAGGAGGTCTTACACAAGTTTGTAAACGCTATTCTCAAACTAATAATTTATATATGGCTAATTATGATTCAAACAAGTCATCATCTTATATAAGTTATTTTGATATTAATAACCAATACGGTTGGGCTATGAGCCAATATTTACCTTTAAAAAATTTTGAATGGGAGAAAGATATTAATAAATATAATAAAGAATTTATATTAGGTATTTCTGATGAAAATCCTATTGGATATATATTCAAAGTAGATATAAAATATCCTAACGAGCTTCATGATTTACACAGAGATTTACCCTTTTGCCCTGAACATTTATCAATAAATTCAGGTCATAAAAAATTAATAGCTACTCTATTTGATAAAGATAAATATGTTATAAAGATAAATATGATAAATATGTTATAAATATGTTTAGAAATAAAAAAAATTCATAAAATTTTACAATTTACTCAATCAGATTTCTTTAAGCCATACATAGAGTTGAATACTAAATTACGTACACAAGCAATAGACAATTTTGAAAAGAACTATATAAGCTAATGAATAATGCAATATTTGGTAAAACTATAGAAAATCTTAGAAAACACTGTGATATAAAACTTAAAACTTACTGACATGGGCGTTATGGTGCTAATGGATTAATTGCATCTGCATATTTCAAAAGTTCTACTATTTTTAAAGAAATTTAGTTGTAATAGAATTCTATAAAACTGAAATATTTTTCAATAAACCAATTTATGTAGATATGGCCATATTAGATATTTCAAAAACAGTAATATACGAATTTTTTATGATTACATGAAAAAAAAATTACAACAGAATTGTAATCTTTTATATACTGATACTGACAGTCTTATTTTAGAAATTAATAACAAAAATATATATGATATAATTAAAGAAGACTGTTATGCACGGTTTGACACTAGTGATTATCCTATGAACAATAAGTGGCAAATTCCTTTAGTAAATAAAAATATTATAGGGCTAATGAAAGATGAAATGAATGGTAAAAACATTATAGAATTTATTGGCTTAAGATCAAAAATGTGTACAATTAAAGTTGAAAATGAAGAATATATAACAAAAATTAAAGGTGTTAAAAAATCTATTGTACAAAAAGAAATAGAATTTAGTGATTACAAAAAATGTTTAGATGAAAATAAAAATAAAATAATTATACAAAATTTAATAAAATCAAAATATCATAATGTAACTAGTATAAAACAGAAAAAAATAGCTTTAAATTCAAATGATGATAAAAGATTTTTATTAAATAACTCATATGAAACTTTACCTTGGGGTCATTATTTATTAAATGAGAATAAAACAAATTAGTAATTTTAATAATTTATTTATTGAATTAAGTAGCAAATTGAATTATAATAAAAATATGTATAATAAAGAATTTTAT
Source organism: Poecilobothrus nobilitatus (assembly GCA_947095535.1). Lineage (NCBI taxonomy): Eukaryota > Metazoa > Arthropoda > Insecta > Diptera > Dolichopodidae > Poecilobothrus > Poecilobothrus nobilitatus. The sequence goes on along the minus strand of OX352772.1, from coordinate 256,019,945 downwards.
TTTAAAAATATAATTTTATATTTTATAATATAATATATTAATTTAATATAATTTTATATTTTATAGATAATAATTTTATAATTCCCAGGATTTCTGTCGGCTTATGACATCTTACAACAATCTGATTTTTTTCCTTTTCCATCTTTTTTAATTTTTACACTCCTTGATGAAGATGAATGCATACATGATATTGTACATGATGCTGAAGTCCTAGACTTAGACAGATTTTTATATTTATATATTTTATATTTTTTTATTATTTTTATATATATTTTTTGATTTTTATTTTCCATTTTATAAAATAAAAAACGTTTTAATTGTATGATTTTTATAATCCAATTAAACTTTGTGAATGATATTATTTAATACATTGCTTAATTTTTAAACTTTTAAAATAATTAAATCAGCTTTTTTAATAAATAAACATTTTCGAACGCACAGCAACCCTTATGGTTGAATAAACATTTGTTAGATAAATATTGCTTATTTTTCATAATTTTTATACTTGTTGAGTCTTTTTCATCTAAATCAACCACATTGTTTATTTTTAAATTTATTTCAATCCAAAATTTTTTCTCGCTGCCTTTTACATAAATATTTTTATAGTTATCTACATATATTTTTAAAAAATTGATGACTTCACAAAAATATGTTGTACCAGTGAACCACTTGAATACATGATGATTCTTTGTCAACCATTTATTTATATTTTTTGCTTTTTTGTTTAGATACTGATAACTAAACGGATAAATGGAGGTTTAATTATAAAATGTTGTATTTTGTTTTCTGATAATAGAACTGCTATTTCTTTTAAAATGAATGTATTATCATTATCCCTAAAACCTTGAATATCAATAATAACGTAATCCATTCACCTTTTTAAATAAAACTGACTAAGATTATTTTAAAGAATTTTGTTAACTTCCCCTGTTAACGGTTTAAATTCAATTAAACGATCGTGCAAAATAAAACAATAAGCTGCAGTATTGTCTGGAATTGGCTTCAAAGTTCTTATCTCAATTTTAACATCAACTGCTCCCATTTTAACATTTTCATTTTGATAACGAGTATCAATTACAAAGATCGGTGAATCATTTTTAAATTTGTCGCATGAAAGTAAAGGTTCTGATATTGAATGATTATAATAAAAACTTCTAAAACTCGAATATGTTTCATATGCTAAAGCATAACGATTTCTATTAAATTCTAAATGCATATCCTCATATGGATATGCTTCAGAATTTAAATGTACTTTTATATCAGTGACATCACAGTGATGAAATTTTGAAGGATCTTTTTGAGCATTATTTTCAATACTTTTATATAACTTTAATTTTTGATTATCCGACAAATTAATATGCTGAACTCTCCAGAAATTTTCGGTTTCTCACTACCATCGGAACATATCATTGAATTATTATCGTTACCAGAATGTATTAATTTTAATTTATGTTTCGCATTAGGAATAATGTTTTTATAATCTTCTGCAAAACCTAGTAATCTACTTAGAGGAATGCAAAAATTAAAATAAAGTCCATTCATTTTAATTGATTCGTTGGGTGACCAACTTGCATTGGATAGAGCAGTACTTTCATTTTGATTGAGTGAAATGTAATTTTTTAATGTTGAGGTTGTTCCAACTTTGTGGTTCTGATCAATTTCTTTGCCGTTAAGGTGTTAGCGAATAGATTTATTGAAACTGATTCTATTTCTCCACCATTTGAGATTCTATCTGCTAAAATTTCGTGATATTCAAATCATTAAATTTTGAGAGATTTTTGTTTAAAGTTGCTATCATATTCACATCTTACATGTATTTCTTTAGTATCCGCATATTCCAATTTAAAATGCCTATAGAATATATAATCATTGTTTGTTATTTCACCAATATTACGTTCTTTCAAAATTAATTCTTGTCTAAAAGCTTCAATAGCCTCGTCTATAGATACATATTGAGGTTCTGAATCAGCTTTATCTCCAAGTAAATGATCATCTTCTTTCAAAGTAGTAGTACTAGTTGGCGTTGTGGTTATAGTTGTGTTAATTGGTGTTGATTTGTTTAGCGCTTGGGAAATGGAATGTTTTAATAACTGAACTGATAAATTTACTTTAACGGTTTCATTATTCGGAAGTAATATATTAAAATAAGTGCTTCCGAAAGGTGATTCATCTAACTTAACATCTGGAATTGGTGCTGAATTTGTTTGAATAGTTAACAAACAGAATATAAATAAGAGAAATGATATCATCTTTTTTTTTTTACAAAAATATGATATATCTTCATCAAAGGTTCACGTAATAATGATATATTAGAAATTAAAAATGTATAACTTATATCCTTTTTATTTTCCAGAAATTTCTTTATTGTGTACAGACTTTATTTGACTTATTATAAAACAAACATACATAAAAAGCGATAAAAGTTGGTCTCTTCCATCTGAATAACCTTCCATATAATCTAAATATTCCTCTTTTAAAGTTTGAAGTAGTTTTCTAAAATTAGTTAACACATCGCCAATTTCTGTTTTATTATTTTTTTCATCATATATATTCTCTATTGATGCTATAAATGTAATTTCATCATCAATTCGTCTCCTTATCATTGACTTTTTCAACTCATTTTGGTTTTCTTCATATTCATTTGTTTTTAATGATAATGATTTAATATGTTGTCTAATTCCTTTATTGCTATCAGTTGGTAGTACATTTTAAATATGATTTAATATGTTGTCTAATTCCTTTATTGCTATCGGTTGGTAGTACATTTGAAATACTCTTCTCAATCAACTCCCAATTATCTTCTTCGGCAAAAGGACAATCACCTCCAAAACTGTTTGTTACTTGATTTTTGATTGATGATTGTCAAATTGTACAAATGATCGAAATGTCACTACGATATACTTCAATTTTTATATGTTGCCATTCCAACGGAGATAAAAATAGCTTATTATTTATTGACTCACCCTTTCTAATTTTTAAGACACATGTCTTTTCTCCACCTTCTGGAGTTATATATATCTTCATGAAAAATTTTCCAATTTATTATTTTAATTAATTATTCCATTTTCGTCCACAAATACAATATTTATATCCATGTAGAATGTTATCAGCCCAAAACATTATGATCTATGCTTCTACTCGATAGTCTATTTAGATTCTTCAAAATTCATATTCTTATCAAATATTAGTCTTTTATAGAATTTGTAAAGTATTTTATTGCATTCATTTTTTTAAATAAAAAAAATCTTTCTGAGTAAGAGCATACAACTAGGATCGAACCTAAACACATTATCTATATTAATAAACTTACCTTACAGACTTTTATATTTAAGCCATATATACCTTATGACTTATTTACAACCTAACATTCCTACCCACAGAAGAGTAAAATAATTCTGAACATTTTCATATTTTATTTCTAATTTAGTTGCTTTATTAGATTTCTTTAGTTTTAATCATAAAATGGAGTTCGCAAGAACTGTTTATACGTTTAATAAATTTTTCTTTGAAAATAAAAAGCATTTAGGAAGGAAATATAGATGCGAAATCGAGTATCATATAAAATTTCTAAGAAATTTTTCTAATTCAACTTTAAGACAATTCGTTAAAGATGATGTTTATATATCCTCTATTAATTCCATAGAATTTTCTAATAGATGTCTATCACGATTAACTAAAATTGTAAAGAAATTTCAAGAAAAAAATTGTAAATATCGAAAAACATTAAAAATAAAAAAAACTTTGTAGTACACATACATATTTAGTTTTTCTTTTTATATATTTTAACTAAAGGAATGTGACGTCATTTTAGATTGTACATTATTCATTTTATAATTTTAAAAAAATTGTAAATAGGTACGATTCATGATTCATGATAAGAATTTTTCATTTTTTTCTACTTGTTTTCTTCATAGTATAAACAAAAAGGAATTCATCTGACCGGACACACACACACCCAAAAACACACACCGAATTCTTTTTTCAAACATACATAAGTTCATAATATCTCTAAAATTTCATTAATACAATAAAAAACAACAACATCATTATAATTTACTAAAGTTTTTCTTTGTTAATATAAAACACACTTACCATTTATATTATAAAAACAATAAAAAATTCTTATCATACAACATGACCCTGTGACTTCATTTTAGAATCTACATTATTTATTTTATAAAAACTTTCTTATCATATAATATGACTACAAAAAATAAAAATTGAAATACAAAAATGTGTTAAATTCTTTCTTTAAACAATATGTTCGCCTGGTATTTAAAGTTTTATATGTTCGCCTGTATTTAAAGTTTTACCATCTATGACTCATACATCTTATCTAAACCGGATGTGACGTCATTGATCTATGACTCATACTCTTACTTTTGATCTATCTTTTATCAGTACGAACATCTTTATCATCTATGACTCATACTTCTTATCTAAACCGGATGTGACGTCATTGATCTATGACTCATACTCTTATCTTAACTCTTATCAGTACCAACATCTTTACCATCTATGACTCATACCTCTTATCTAAACCGGATATGACGTCATTTCCTGGTCTAGAACTAAATACCTCAATTTCACTAACGATTGTAAATTTCCCGGTTGTCAAGTGACTGGTCTAGAACCCGCCTAGCTATATTACTATGTTGTTGTGATAGTATAGTAACATAGATTATTGTAAATAATAAGAATTTATTTTATTTTTTAATAAAAAGATTTCATGGTCAACCTGAAATCTAAAACCTGAAATCAAATCTGAATTAAGTTATTGTAATATAATATTAACGCAAAAATGCAGTTGTTATTTATAAGATAAATAAAATGCAGATATTGACTTTGTTATTGTATCTTAGTTTTAAAGTAATTTAAAGTAAAGGATGTATGTATAAAATCGTGAGGAAAAAAAATTTGTATTTAGTGAGTAATATTGTTATGCTTAATTGAAAAATAATTTGAAAAATTTTTTTAATATAGAACAAAATTTATTGTGTTCTAGAAATATAAAATCGTGAGGGGGAAAAAAAATAAGTTGTATTTAGTGATTAATTGTTATGTTTTATATAGAACCACATATTTTTTATGTTCTTGCAAATTACATTGTATTATGGAAATTAGAGCATGCCTTAATAAAAAAAAATGTGATAAATAATTGTAAAAATAAATAATAAAAAGTAAATTAAGTTTCATATAATATAGTTTTTACTTACTCAAGAATTGTGATCTTTATCAAAATTAATCATCTTGAAAGAAAAAATTTGGTACTTCTTTACTGATTTAAATCTATAAAAAATTAAATAGATTAAAAAATAGGTAAAATTTTTAATAAAAAACAAAATAACTTTAAACTTTACATTTTATTTTTTTTTATAAAACCAAAAGGTACAAAAGTATAATCTTTATTAAATTTTCGTTTTTCAGATTTTATTTTATATGTTTTTATTTTAGGTACAGTAATAACTTGGTGTTCTGCTGTCCTTCTAAAATTTTTTGATAAAATGCAAATACCATCCTTGTCATTTGTTAAAATCATTTCACTAATTTTTTCAAAATTTATTAGTTTTGAGGAATTGTAATTTAGTCTTATCCTTTTTACTTTACAAACAGCCGTTTCAGTTTGAGTTTTAGTGGAAAATTGAGCATGTATCAACGATCTTAGATTTTGAATAGACTATATTATATTGAAAAGATGTAGTGTTATGAAATTATCAAAAATATCCTATAGTATGTAGTGAATGTTTATGGTTTTGAGATAAAAACTAAAAAATGTTAATTAAATGCATTTTAAGTTGATTATGTTAAGCTATTTTAATTCTTTTTTAATATAAAACATGAAACAGGTGTATTTTGTGCGGTCGTATGTATAAAATTTTGACTAAAATGACTAATGAACTTAATCATGAACTTGATTTAAATACAGAATTAAATACAATATGCAAAATGAAAAAAAGCTTTTTGAGATAAATGTATTTTATTAAAACAATATTATTAATCTTGACTAAATTGACTAATAAACTTAATCATGAAATTGATTTAAATACAGAATTAAATACAATATACAAAATGAAAAAAAGCTTTTTGAGATAAATGTATTTTATTAAAACAATATTATTAACTTTACTAAAATAAAAAAGCGAAACTAAAATACACAAATAAAAAAAATTAAAATATATTAAATATGTGTAGAATATTAAGTAATATATTCTTTGTTTATCCATGAATCATGCTTTTTATCAAAACCAAGCCATCTAAATAAAACTTGATTTCCTTTTCTTTGGTGTTAATGGCTCATAAAAATAACCTGTTATTGGATTATTTATGTAATCCAGTAAATTGTATGTTATTAGGTTAATTCTTTTAATTTTGCAATTGTAAATATTTCTGTTGACCAGTTGGATTGATAACCTTTGCAAAAATACCTTTAAATTTGTTCATACGAACATAATCTCCAACTTTATATTTTGCTTTAAAACACTTTTAATGCATTATTTGCTAGCATTATTTGTTTCAGTATCATGTATTGTTAAATTATAAGTCCATAAGGTACGTTTGTAGAAAAATTCTCCTAATCTCAACAATGGCGTTGGTAAACATTGTTGCAGGTCGAAAACAAAAACTTTTATGGATGGAACCTTTTTGTAAATTTCTTTGTCGTTAGATTTTTCAGTGTAAGCTCTATCTGCCGCATCTTGATGTTTGTTATGCTCGCATATCAGTTCTATTTTCTTTCCAGCATCATTCTCTAAATTTATTTTTAGTTTAAATGAATCGCATTTTCCACATGTATCTAGACTTGGCATTTTTAATTTGATTCCTGTACCTGTAAAACAACAAAAAAATTCATTACATTACTAGTACTTGGAATTTTCTTTTTTAAATCTTTTTTATATTTATATACATAAAAGTTTTTATACTTTTACTTTTACATACCATTAAAAATCTCTGAATATTTTGTAAATGATACATGCTGAGTATAACAAGTGGTATATAACTTATACACTTGCGTCAGCGTCAAGTTTTGTTCCAAATATAATTTCGATGAATGTTTCCGAGTATAAGGCCTTGATAAGCGGGGAAAGATAATATATGATTTCTGACTTCTGCAAGTTTTCCCTCGCTTTTTTTTTGACGGAATAGTTTTTCCTTCGAGATGACAAAAACTATTTTGTTCACCATTCTTCAATTTCTTCTTGGCAACGCTTTTTAAAAAATTGTCTGTTTCTCCCAATGTTTGTCGAAAACATTTTTGACACAAATTTATCGTTCTTTTATTAGCGATTACCTTGTAAACTTAAGTAAAATTAAGTTGCTTTTTTCTATCTACTAATGTTTTTTTACTGGTTGAATTTCCATTGAACCAGCTACATATAAAACACGATCTTTGTAGGCACCTAATGACCAATATTCGTCCAAAATTTTTTTTTGTTCTAGAAAGTCTAATATATTTCTACATTGTTTTCGACAAACAGAAAGCGGAGCACATTTCCTAGCTTTAACTATTTTATCATTTGATGTCTGATATTGTTGCCTTGTATTTCTTAATTTTTTATTTTTTTCTCGTAGTTTAGATACTGTAAAATTATTTTCTAGGACATCATTATTTTCTTCCGAAAATTCTGAAAAGCTTGAACAATGATTACTATTTGATGCCTGATATTGTTGCTCTGTATTTCTTGTACTTTTATTTTTGTTGCAAATTTGCGATATTGTAAGATGATTTTCTAAGGGTTACTATCACAAGCCTATTAGAGAATTATTTTCACTTTCATTAATATTAGCTAAGGCCAAATTAATATAATTGATAATTCAATGCACTACTCCCATATCTCATAAACATTGCCTATATGATTAATCTTTTCATAATTTTATCTTCTTCTAAAAATTCTGAAATGTTGTTTTCCAGTTCTTTCACCGTTCTTCAAGATCTAGTTTTTAATATTCTGGAACATAATCTGAATCTTTAATACTCCCAACACTAAAATCGTCCAAAAAAGAAAAGGAAGTATTCAAAAAATCCTGGTTGATGTTATACACTTTACAATTTTCTTAAAATTAAAAGATTTAGTAAAATTGGGATAATGCATTATTTCCTCATGGTCATTTTTATGTTTGTTTACTTACCGGTAACATTAGAAATATTAGCATTAATGGTAAAATCAATTTCTTCTTCGCATATGCAATTGTTTTTCCTGTTACTCACAATTTTTTTAGCTAGATCCAACATTAGGTTTGCTCTTGAAGACATGTTGTTTATTTTAGAAATTTCAATTTAAAAACTTTTGCAACTTTTCTTTTACAAATTTTATATAACACTTTTTTATTTTTTATTTCACTTGTATGTATTAATTTGCTTCTGGTTTCCAAGACTAATGAAACTCTCAATTCCGTTTGGCATTTTATAGACAAAATCACTTAACTATTAATCAAAACCTACTAAGAATTTGAAAAAAAACTTTTCAGATAATAAGCAAACATTTTTCATAATAATTTTGTAGAATAATAACTTAAATATCTTAGGTAGCTCTGAAAAAAAAATCTAATGTTCTTCATAAAATTCAAATTGAATTTGGAAAAATAACTTAAAAATCTTTAAGTTATGTTCATATTTATTTGCATTTTGGAAAAAATCAATTAAGGTCTAGTTAAGTGATTAATACAAAATTGTTTGATACATAAATTTGCTGTGGAATAATCACTTAAGATTTTATAAGTGCTTTTTCTACATTAGAAATTTAGAATAGTATTAATATTGCAGTATTACATAAGTTAAAATTTGTGATAATAAAAAACTTAAGTGATTTTACCAAAATCAATGTGTGGTCCAACTGGTTTAACATCACTTGCACTCACTTGTTCTACATTAACCAATTGACCTTTAAACAAATAAACATTAAATGAAAACTATTAAAGCTCAAATTGGAAAATGTGATATTTTCGAAAAATTTAAACTATATTTGAAATAGAAGTAAAAAGAAACCTGTAAAATTTTAAGTGGTTTTATTTTCATTAATTTTCTTACACAAGGCAATATTTAAATTTTTATATGATTTATTTATTTTTTAATTTATTTAATTTGGTATAAGACCAAAAAGCTAAAACATACGAACTGTTGTAGTATATATAGAAAACCTGAGTGGAAAAAGTAATAATCTAAAAGAATTTATTCATATATTCATTTATTCACTATTTCTACATTCATATATTCATATCACAAGCTCATTTATTTTTTCGATTATATTACAAAGTTTTAGCTTTAATTGTATAAACGGTAGATGTCATATCTCACCTTGAAATGTTTCAAAACATATATCCTCAATTTCTCCGTTCTCCATATTTTACACTTCTTTATATATTACGCATTTTTGTTTGTCTAGAATTAAACACCGATAGTGAACCATTTCCATAATATTCTAATTGGTAGACATTGTTATGTAAACTTTTGCGTATCATCAAAAATGTAAATATATCGAGGTCGAAGTCTCTTAAGAGTCTGGGGAATCTCCGGTAAATATTATTTCGAATTCTAAAATACCTCATTTTATTTTTATTATTTCATTAAACAGTCTCTCCTCTTCATTGCTATTAGAGATTTCAAATTATTCATGGTTGTTGTAAAGTCTGGTTTTAATAGTCTTCAAAATTTCACCATTTTTCCTTCAATAAAGATGTCTAGGTCCTCAAGATGGTTTGTTGCATTTGCCATGTGCGCTGGAAAACCACCTAAGAAATATATATATATATATGCATTTTATAAATAAAAATTTTATTTGTTAATTCTTAGCTGCAAATAAATGTAGAATATTGATGAGAATAGTATTTGTGGAACGATATAGTTCTCTTGGCGGAGTTTTTTCTTCGTTGTATATTATTCGTTCAATCATGCATTCTTTTAATTAATTTAAAAACCTTTGCATAGCAATATTTACAAGAGTATAATTAAAATGTTAAAAATGTTAGCATTATTTATACGAAGAAACCAATATATATGAAAGAAATTTTGTTGAATAATATTACTTATAATTAAATACTTTATCACCTGAAATTTACAAGTAATCTATTTATAAAATGCAGTATTTTTCACATGTATAAATACATTAAAGAATTTTCAACAACAGAAAAATTTACGTCAATATATGGAACTCGTTTTGCTCTTTGTCCTTGGGCTTACGACAACTCGTTATCTGTACCGGATACATGTAACTTTTGCTCTATAGAAAATTATAAAACAGAATTGAAAAATCTTATTAAATGGTACAAGCATAATGTCAAGAGCACAAATAGTATAGGAAATACATAGACCAGCCAAACGAATCTTTCGTCGAAGAAAATTTATTCAAAAAGGTTTAAACGATACATGGCAAATCGATTTAGTAGAAATGATTACATATGCAAAGTTTAAGAAAGGAAATAAATATTTATGAACTGTAATAGACATCTAAAATCCAAAAAATATTCAATCTGATCAAGGTAAAGAGTTTTTAAACAAAGAATTTAGAAAACTTATGTAAAAAAAAATAATCATTATCATACATATGTATTCTGAAATGAAATCTTCCACAGTAGAACATTTTAACCGTACTTTAAAAAATTCAATGGGGAAGTAGTTTAGTTTTCAGGGTAATTATAAATGGATATCTGTTTCACCCTCACTTATTGAGAAATGCAACTCAACATATCATCGTACAATTAAACTTCAATCTAAAAAAATTACAAAGAAAAACGAAAAAATACTATTAAAAACTGTCTACAATAAATTAAAAGTGTTTTAAAGCAAAATATAAAGTTGGAGATTATGTTCGTATAAACAAATTTAAAGGTATTTTTGCAAAGGTTATCAACCCAACTGGTCAACAGAAATATTTGCAATTGGAAAATTAAAAGAACTGACCCAATAACATACAATTTAGTTGATTACACAAGTAATCCAATAACCGAGTGTTATAGTTGTTATGAGTCTGAATTAACACCAAAGAAAAGGAAATTAAGTTTTAGTTAGATGGCTTGGTTTTGATAAAAAGCATGATTCATGGATAAACGAAGAAGATATTACTTAATATTCTACATATATTTAAAATATTTAAATTTTTTTATTAGTGCATTTTAGTTTCGCTTTTTTATTTTAGTAAAGTAAATAATATTATTTTAATAAAATACATTTATTTCAAAAAGCTTTTTTTCATTCTGCATGTATTTAATTCTGTATTCAAATCAAGTTCATGGTTAGGTTCATTCAGTGGCGGAATTAGTGGACGCAGGACCCTCCGTTGCGTGGGGGGGGAGGGCAACAGCTATAGGGGGCCCAATTTTATTATTAAAAAAATTATTTACAATCATTTTTTATATACATACACTGGAACTTTTTTCCAGCAGTTATAGTTGCCCACAAATATATAAAACTAACATTGAATAACGCTGCATGAGTTTTAGTGATTTGTAGGTGAAGTGAATATGTTTCTAATTCTATTGCAGCTAATCTTGATTATTGATGTGTAATTTCTAGTTTAAGCCATAGTTTTTGTGATTTTTCATATCTTGTCCTGTTCTTGAATTATTGACTGGACACCTAATTTTGATAAATTTAGGATTTTTCATATCTTGTCCTGTTCTTGAATTATTGACTGGACACCTAATTTTGATAAATTTAGGAAAAACTTTTTTAATCTTACACTCTTTGAAAAAAAGCTATATCTTCTTTAATTAGACTTATTTTGATTTGCAATCGAGCGAAACAGATTAAACTTGGATTGGTCAAGGAGGAAAGATTTTAATATTTGAGGTCCATTCAGTTTTAGTTTCGATCTTGTATTATTTTTATTTTGATTGCAATATGATATATGAAATAAATATCTTACTTGTTTTTGTTAAAAAAAAATTATTGGCCAAATATTTTATTTTTGCGCGAGGGGGCCCAAATTTTGAAGTTCCGCCACTGAGTTGATTAGTCATTTTAGTCTAAATTTTATACATACAACCGCACACCTGTTTCATGTTTTATATTAAAAAAGAATTAAAATAGCTTAACATAATCAAGTTAAAATGCATTTAATTAACATGTTTTATTTTTTATCGCAAAACCATAAACATTTACTACATACTATAGGATATTTTTGATAATTTCATAACAATATATCTTTTCAATATAATATAGTCTATTCAAAATCTAAGATCGTTGATATATGCTCCCAATAACTTCGACGGGATCCGGTTCGGTCCTAGATCCAACAAATGGTGAAAATTTTAATTTATAATAGCTGATAAAGCCCCACCGCTATTTCTTTCTTGAAATTCTTCTAATGTTCTTAACAGAGATTCTTCTATAGCTTCTATAATTATTGGTTCTATTTCATCTCCTTTATATCAAGAGTGAAGAGTATATCTTTAGTTTAACCACTTCAATATTTTCAACAAGTTCAACCAAAAGTTGAAACGTAAAATCATCCACATGCCAAAGAATAGCAAATCTTTTTGGTCATTTGATAAAAGTCTAAAGGAAGACTTTAGAGGGTCTTTCTTTCCACCACATATTGATAATAATAACAGAACCGTATCAGATTCTAAAGAGAAGGCGAACTTATTTGGCAAAACAGTTCGCTTTCAATTCGACACTGTCACAGTCAGCTAGATGCCACCTTCTGTTTCAGGAGCTGGCTGCTTCTTCGGTAAAATTTACTTTAGGATGCGGGCGGTGATGAAATTCTTAAAAAATCTTGATACATAATCGTCAATACGGGTTCACAGCCCGTCGTTCAACCGGTGATCTCATGACTTACCTTTGTGAGAAGCTAAGCATCAACCTTCATCATTCTGGTGAGTCTGATGTTGTGACTTTTGATATTTCTAAGACTTTTGATCGAGTTTGGCACGATGCTCTATTGGCAAATGCAAAGCACTAGGTCTAGGTAGGGTCTTTCTAAAATAGATTGGAGATTTCCTTTCGAATCGCACGATGCGTGTACTGGTCGATGGATATTCATCTGACAAATTTAAAATAAACGCTGGTGTCCCATAGGGATCAGTTTTATCCCCAACTCTCTTCTTAATATTTATCAATGACCTACTCTCATTAACCTCCAATCCGATCTATAGTTTCGCAGACGACAGCACCCTTGTAGCTTTCTATAAAATTTCACTATTGGTGAGCTAAATAACGATGTAGCAAAAATTCAAAATTGGAGTGAAGTTAACAGAGTTGATTTCAACACCAAGAAAACACAATGCTGTCTGATTTCGCAGAAAATTGCCACTATTGTTCCCAACCTACTATTTCAGGGGGAAGTTTTGCAGCATTCAACGGATATAAACATGCTAGGCACCGGATTAAACCAGAAATTGACTTGGTCAAATCACATTTTTGACATAGCTAAGGATACAGCTAAATGTTTGGGTTTTTTGCTTCGCTTTAAAACTTACTTTGCCGCATCTGATCTTCTCAATATCTATAAAACGTACATTAGGCCGAAAATGGAGTATAATGCACACATTTGGGTTGCAGGCCCTCAAACAGCACTGGGTTATTTAGATCATGTGCAAAACAGAGCTACTCGTCTGATCAACGACCCCCGCGTAACTTCAATACTCACTCCACTCAGCCATCGTCGCACAGTTGGTTCACTGACCTTGTTTTATAGGTATCTCGTAAGTATTAACACTTGTTCCAAAGAAATAAAACAATTAATGCCTCCACTCAAAGTTTTCCAACGAGAAACAAGGAGGGCAACAGATGTTCATCCCTACCATGTAGATTTATCAAAATAGCGAAATACAGCTTATGGAAATTCGTTGGTCATGCGCACGTCCCGTTTGTGGAACCATATACCATTGCATGTGTTCCCTAAAGTTGGTAATTCATATATGTACGATTTACTTAAGTTTAAGAAGAACATCAACATCTTTCTTCAAAATGTCCCTCCAAATTTTCCTACCTATTCCCCATAATCCCAATTTTCCAATTCCAATTTCCCCAATTAGGCTTCCGATATCCCTATCCCAAAACCCAAACTGTACATATGAATTAAAGGTTCCATCCTAAAGTTTGGTTTTAAAAGGGGGTGGGATGGTTTTGGTTAGTTAAAGTCCAACATTACGCTGAGGAAGCACGTGCAGTGCCTCTTGGTGACTTTCGAGTTTTCCACCAACCCTCGTAAAAAAAAAAAATATGTGCGCCTAGTATTGGTTTATTAAGAGCCGACCTACTTTAAATTGCTTAACACTTGAATTCTTATTATACAACTATTTGAAACTTATAAGTTAACAATCCACACATACAACCTAACTTAAAACCTAAATCAAAAGAATCAAAACAAATTCTTGACCTACTAACCAAGCATGACTACATTAAACCCATCAATCAAAATGTAAGTCAGCATGTCGTACGATGTGGGTTGATTTTTTCCCATCCCAAAGTGCAAGGTTACCTACTTCCAGCTCCTATACCATTAAAATACTTGAAAAATTTATTTCTTGTATCTTTAGCATTAAAATATGAGTTTCGGGCTTGAGTGGAATTAATACTACTAAGCTTTTCAGAGTGCCCATCAGAGTAATTTATTAGTTGTATATTTATGTCTTCCACATCAAATCCATTTCGTAAATAATTTGTATTATTTTTTTTTTTCGTAAAAAACTATGTGTGTGAGAGCAAGTCAATGTTATTGTTGTAACTTTTTCAGGATGTAAATTTATTGTTTTTAATAAAATTCTAAAGCGCGAAGCTAATATGTCAAAAGCGTTCTCTACAATACGCCTAACATGATATAATCTACTCGTATAGTTAAACATGCTTCTTCCTTTTTCATAGTTGTATAAATATAAAGCTTTATAATATTTTTCATTAATGGAATAGCATTGTCATAAACGCAGACAAATGGCATATTTATATCAAAATTAGGTAAAGGTTCAGGTTCTAATATATTTAATGATTTGTTATTTAGAAATTTGGTTTGTTGCAGTAAGCCACTGTCCGACCATTAACTCCAAAGTCAACCTTGAGAAATTCATATCTAATGCCATTTACTAATGCCATAAGAATTATTGAGAAATTCGCTTTACAATTAAAAAAAAAAATAATCCGGCTAGGCCGCCGCTTCCGCAAACGCGAGAAGCATTGCCTCCTCGTTTCGTGCCCGCACCCTCGCTTTTATGTATTTTTTCACACACAAAATATATACAAATACAAAAATATTAAGTAAATAATATAACTATTCAAAATATTCCATTTACACAGTTAAAAGCTATTTAAAACAGTTTTTCGGAACCATTGAAAATGTTCCATCTATTAAATATTTGCGGTGATCTGCTGGTATATTTTCCGTTATCAGTTTCATAGATTTTTCCGGATAGAAAGTGCAAAAGTTGCATTCTTCCATGATTATAACATACTAATAAAAGTGAGAAAATCAAAGAAGCTAGTGATTTATTGGAACAAGAGAAGATAACAATAATGTTGTTAAAAAGACTTTTATTTTTATGTTTAAATTCTTTTATTACTATATTTTTATTTAAATCGAAGTTGAAACATTTTTTTACGATGATCAGATGTTAAAATTGCAGAAATAGTGAGAACATAAAAAATAATTTATACGTCTTTGAAATCTACTTCTATCACATGCGTATTCTTTCCAATGACCTTTCGTTCTGATCTGTAAGCATACTCCCATACATGCATAACGTGAATTTTTTGTTTAATGTTGAAGTGAACTTTTTTTGTTTTGTTATTTAAATTCATATCGTGCAAGTATGAAAATGAAAAATCTTAATCTAGCATGTTTTCCTTTAAAAGATACATATATACATTATAGCAATTTTTAACAGCACATCTGAAATTGTTGTTTGATAAATGTATAGGACAATTTGATTTAAAGTTATCAATCTTTTGCAATGACGGCAAGTTTCTGCTTAGATCTTCTATTTTAACACTGTCAATGTACTTTTGAAGAAAATGTTTTTTTTGTTCTCCTTTAACATACATTTTTTCAGCTGACTCTAAATAGTGTTTTAATATACATTTTACATCTAAATATTCAACTAAACAGTTATTCCATTTAAGTCCATTTATTTTATTTTCACAATACTGGTTTTTATATTTCATATTCTGACAAAGTTCTTCTGCGGGGTACGGTGCTTTGAAGTGACACACAGTTGGAATTAAACTTCCTTTTTCAAGAATGGCCAACTCTTCTAGGAAATATTGCTTTTCATTTCATTTTAAAAATTGTAGGTCAACTATGAGAACTTGTTTAACCATGGCGAAGGTTTATGGAAGAATGTTCCATAGAATAACTAAATTTACATTTATATTCACTTCAGGAAAAGAGCTTTTCGTATAAATATAATTCTATTTAAGAACAACAATAATGTTGCTCTTAAATAGAATGGCATATAAAGAAAAGAAAATAATAAACACTTCTAACAATTTTCAGGATAATGATGATGAAATAGGCAATGAATTCGATTCATTATCAACCGAATCTATAGATGAAATCGAGTTTCCAACCCAATCCCGGCTTGAAAATTCATGCTGTATTTGTTTCGTAAGTCCGCCAAACGTTATTTTTTTGGCGTGCAGGCACTTCAAGATCTTCCATATATTATGTTGTTTTATAAGAAATTGCAAAAAACGAAAACAACTATTTTTGCCCATATTGTAGAGCAGCTGTTGAACATTTTATTCAAGTGTTCAAAGGAAAACATAAAAATATTATAAATAAACTTATCCTTAAATTAGTTTTTTTTTTTGGACGCGTCATAAGTTCGACGAAATTATTAATATTAAAAACGACATAAGTTCGACAAAAATTTTCTTTTGACAGAAAATTTTTAATATATCGAACTTATGTTGTTTTTTTTCGAACTTATGATGCGGAGCCGTGACATCGCATTATTAAAACTAAACGAAATATATTTATAATTATAAAATCATTATAAAATAAATATAACGTATTTGTATTATTAAACAAAAAGTTAACTTACATTGGATACATTGGATATTTTAGTATTGAATGAAAAAACATATCATGAGCAAATATGCATGAATAGCATGAGCAAATATGCATGAATAGTATATGATGAGTCAAATAAAAATGAACATGCATGTATGTGTAGTATATGGGCCCCTTTAGGTACCAATATCAAAATTTTAATTTCGCATTCAAAATCCTGAGATTATCCGTTTTCAAAGAGTCAAATTTTAGAATGCGATTTTCGATTAGTGAAAGTAGCACTACGCGGCAAGGGCCCAGAGGATTTCGAAAAGACTGCGGTAATTGGAGCTGATTACACATCTAATTTTTCAGTCAGTTTTTACTGATGTCCTATATTTCTTGTAAAATGCAAAATAAAAAAAATAAAAAACATTTTAACGATATAAACCGTTCTTTAGTTATTTCAATTGCAATTCTTTCAAATTTCGTAACTAATGTTTCAAGTAATGTAAAAATATTTTATCACTATAGACTAGTATCTTTGCATCACAATAATTGTTGTAAACAAAACAATAATTATTTTTAATTTATATGTTTTTAAATCAAACAACCTTATAGTCTTCATTTCATTAATCTTTTTATTATTTTAAATGTTACTGAACGACGCGTTTCGAGCTCATTTGCTCATTTTCAAGCTACTACTATTAAAATTTATCATTTATTCAAATTGCAATAATAACAACACCAAAAATTGAACTGAACTGAAAACGGCAAAAACGCCGTCCACGTATCTAATCCACACCCTTGGAAAATCATTTAAATAGATTAAGTTTGTTTCTAGGTGCTCCATGAATAAATTAGCTAAGAATGGCGATAAACAACCTTCCATTGCTAAACCTTCTAAGTAGGTAAGCCTGCACTTTGGGATGGAAAAAAAATTGACCCATATCGCACGACATGCTAACCTACATTTTGATTTATGGGTTTAATGTAGGTCATGTTTGGTTAGGTCATGCTTGCTTTGATCGTTTTGGTTTAGGTTTTAAGTTAAGTTGTATGTGAGTTGTTAGCTTATAAGTTCCAAATGGTTGTATAGTAGAAAGTCAACTGTTAAAGTAGGGTCGGCCCTTAATAAACAAAATCGTATAACTGAAGTTTAAATACTAGGCGCACATATAAAAGTAGTAAGAAAATTTCTTATATGAAAATAAAAAACAGAAAAAAATTTTTTATTTTTAAATCTACAGATCAACTTTAAAATTGATAAGAAACAAATTTTGCATTTGAAGAAAATGAAAATAAAAAAAAAATTGTTCTTTATTTTAGCATGCTTATATAAAAATGTGGTCTCTTCTGAATAGATACATATTTGTGTTTTCCTACTTTAAGAATTTATGGAAGAAAAGAGAAAACGAAAGTCATTAATTAACTGACTGCATGTCGTGTAGGATATTTTTTCCATTTTTTAATTAAGAATGTTCAGAAAATATGAATAAACAAGTAAATGTAACAGTAAGTCGATGCAACCGACTTATTAATACCCTACACCTGAATAATTCGAATTAAATTAAAAATCCCTAAGTGTTTTTGGCAGCTGCTTGAACTTCTTCCCTTTTCTATCTTATTCAACTCGAATTTCAAGAACGTAAAAGAGGCATCCGCTTGGGATATGCTTGACACCCTTGTATAAAATTTAAAATTTCTATCTTAATTATTTTCGAAGATTGGTAGTCCTTGGGAGGTTTGTGTCAGCTACCCGAATTGCCACTCCAATTCATCGAATCCATCTCAGGAACATAAAGAAAACTTGCCAGAACACCATTCTATTAAATTTAAAGGTTCTACTTTTGTTAGTTTTGGAGATATCCTCGTTGGTCTTGTGCTCGTGCGGAAGTTTCTAACATACGAACCCATGGTTCAAATTCTTTCAAATCTCAGTTTTCAATTTTACAGAAAAGGAACCATAACAGAACACCTTTGTACTAAAAATAAAAGTTCTATCTTTCCTGGTTGTGGAGATATACTCGTTTGCTCTGGGGCTCGTTCGGAAGCTTCCAAGATTTGAACCCATCGACCAAATCCTCACAAATTTCAGAAACATAAATCAAACATGAAGGAACACCATTCTGCCTAATTTAAAGGTTATATCTTTGTTGCGTTTGGAGATAATATCATTTGCTCTGAGACTCGTTCGGAAGCTTTCAACATCCGAACTCAAGGACCAAATCCTCTCAAATTTCAGAGATCTAAATCAAATATGAAAGAACACCACTCTGCCAAAAGTAAAGGTTATATCTTTATTGGTTTTGGAGATAATCTCATTTGCTCTGGGGCTCGTTCGGAAGCTTCCAAAATCCAAACCCATGGACTACATCCTCTTAAATTTTAGAGACATAAATCAAACTGGAAGGAACATCATTATAAAAAATTTAAAGGTTCTATCTTTCTTGGTTTTGGAGATAATCTTGTTTGCTCTGGGGCTCGTTCGGAAGCTTCCAAAATCCGAACCCATGGACCAAATCCTCTTAAATTTCAGAGACATAAATCGAACGGGAAGGAACATAATTGTACAAAATTTAAAGGTTCTATCTTTGTTGGTTTTGGAGATAATCTCGTTTGCTCTGGGGCTCACTCGGAAGTTTCCAAAATCCGAACCCATGGACCAAATCTTCTCAAATTTCAGAGACTTTAATAAAACATGAAAGAACACCACTCTGCTAAATTTAAAGGTTATATCCTTGTTGGTTTTGGAGATAATCTCATTTGCTCTGGTGCTCGTTCGGAAGCTTCCAAATCCAAACCCATGGACCAAATCCTCTTAAATTTCAGAGACATAAATCGAACGGGAGGGAACATCATTGTACAAAATTTAAAGGTTATATCTTAGTTGATTTTGGAGATAATCTCATTTGCTCTGGTGCTCGTTCGGAAGCTTCCAATTCCAAACTCATGGAGCAAATCCTCTTAAATTTCAGAGACATAAATCGTACGGGAAGGAACATCATTGTACAAAATTTAAGGGTTATATATTTGTTGGTTTTGGAGATAATCTCATTTGCTCTGGTGCTGGTTCGGAAGCTCCCAAATCCAAACCCATGGACCAAATCCTCTTAAATTTCAGAGACATAAATGGAACGGGAGGGAACATCATTGTACAAAATTTAAAGGTTATATCTTAGTTGGTTTTGGAGATAATCTCATTTGCTCTGGTGCTCGTTCGGAAACTTCCAAATCCAAACCCATGGACCAAATCCTCTTAAATTTCATAGACATAAATCGAACGGGAAGGAACATCATTGTACAAAATTTAAAGGTTCTATCTTTGTTGGTTTTGGAGATAATCTCATTTGCTCTGGTGCTCGTTCGGAAGCTTCCAAAACCCAAACCCATGGACCAAATCCTCTTAAATTTCAGAGACATAAATCGAACGGGAAGGAACATCATTGTACAAAATTTAAAGGATGTATCTTTGTTGGTTTTAGAGATAATCTCGTTTGCTCCGGAATCATTCGGAAGCTTCCAGAACCCGAACCCATGGACAGATTTTGTCCCGATTCGAACTTAGCCTTTCTTTCGTAATTAGTAACCTACTATATAAATTTCATCAAGATAGCTTCATTAGTTTTTGAGTTATCGTGTAAACGGACGGACGGACATCGTTAAATCGACTCAGGAGGTGATCCTGATTCAGAATATATATACATGTCTATATCTAACTCGCTTCCTTTTGGTGGTTACAAACACCATACCAAAGTTAATATACCCTATACTTTAGGTGTAGGGTATAATAAAAAGAAAACAAACAGCAAGTCAAAAATATGGAACTGATTAAACAAAAGATATACTCTTTAATCTTGATATGCATTTTAGTTTATTTTTATACGTTTCTATCTTTTTATAATAGGTTCAATGGTATCTATTTTAAAAACATATGATATAAAAATAAAAGACTTTTATTTTTATGTTTAAATTCTTTTATTACTATATTTTTATTTAAATCTAAGTTGAAACATTTTTTTACGATGATCAGATGTTAAAATTGCAGAAATAGTGAGAACATAAAAAATAATTTATACGTCCTTGAAATCTACTTCTATCACATGCGTATTCTTCCCAATGACCTTTTGTTCTGATCTGTAAGCATACTCCCATACATGCATAACGTGAATTTCACTTGATAATGTTTTATTGGACAGTTGCCAAACACAATAATTTTTTGTATGACAGAAAATGTGGGTTTGTAAATGGTAAATGGTGTTCAAATACCTAATTCAGCAATTGAAACCAGTTTTTCATATGAAAATAATTCATCAACAATTTTAAACATTTTGATATTTCACAATTTGTGTTAAACATAAATGGTGTTCAAATACCTAATTCAGCAATTGAAACCAGTTTTTCATATGAAAATAATTCATCTACAAGAGCATACAGTACACTTTTTTCAGGAACTGGAATTTACCACAATGATAACGGTCATCAGATAACAAAGTCTATGTTTAGTAATGGGTTTTTTATACTAGCTTTTGATTTAACTCCAGATGCATCTGGAAACGAAGTATGTCAAGGTTTACTAAACCAGGGTACGTTTAGAATTGAGGCAAGGCTATCAAAACCACTTACATCTACACTCACTGCTATTGTTTATGGAGAATTTGATGCAAGCATACAAATTGATAAAAATCGAAATATATTTACAAATCTATAAATAGAATACTGAAACATGTATTTGAATATTCGACAAGATATCATCGTCCTGTGCACTTGTGGATGTGCACTTTTGTTGTGATGATAAAAATACTTTATTTGTAAAAGATATTTGTTTAGTTGAAATTAAAGAGCCTTGTAAAAAATTTGTAAAAGAGTTTACTTACAAATTTCCAACCAAAGAAATTATAAATGAAAATTTTGAAAATTACTCTTTCGGAACTGTACATAATGATAAAATTAATAAGGAATTAAAGCAGGTACTAGAAAAATTTGATGTTACTATAACAAATGAAAAAATAAAAAAGAAGTTGTTAATGATCTACATTAATGAAATAATTAGAGTGTATGATTTAAGTCAGTTTGAGTCATGAACACTTTAGAAAAAATTAGTGTTTGAAAATGTAACAAATTTACAAATAAATATTTTAAGGGAGTTTTTGCTTTAAACAAAATTCCAAAAATAATAGAAAAACCAACTTTTTTAATTGTAAACCTTGACAAGATAAAAGATCCAGGAACACATTGGTTTGCCCTTTATATTCCAAAGCATGGTTGCACAGAATATTTTGATTCGTATGGTGGAGTTCCAGATAAACCGGAAATTTTGGAATACTTGAAAAATCAGTGCATAGTTTTTAATAATAAACAGATACAAGGTATTCTTTCAGATGTATGTGGGCAATACTGTTGCGTTTTTGGCTGGTATAAATGTTTTGGTTTAACTATGAAAACTTTTTTGAATAAATTTCACAAAGATAATCATATAGAAAACGACAATCTGATTATTAATATGTTCTATAATTTATTTGGAAATTCAATTTTTTCACAATCTTGTTTACCTCAGCAATATAATTAATATTAAAAAGCTTTAGTTAAAACGTAGTAATGGTTCGAACACAAATTCGATGTTGAGCTATACATATTTTCTCAACAGAAATCAGACATTAAAAGTTTTTGTTGGTTTTGATACAGAATCTCTTGTAGCAACTTGCATTTTTCACCGTATTGGAAAAAAGCCAGCTATTTTAAAATATCATGATTGGTGTAAGTTCCATCAGCAATTTTGTGAAAGGTACTCGAAACAATCAATAAAGAATACAAAATTATGTTTGCAATATGGATTAAGAATTGTTATTGGTCGATGTCTTAATATTAACAAGGAGGAAGCTGACACATTTTACGAGAATATGTTATTAAATACGGGAATATGATATTAAATATATAAAAACGTGTCAAAAAAAGCATGTTATGAAATTGCATGAAGAAATATATATTTCAATACAACGTTATAGCTTCAATGCAATTATTCTAGATTGTTTTTTTGAAATACCTGTACTACTAGAAAATAAAGTTTGTAATATTTTAATCAAGAACAACAATAAATGAAAAATTTGTAAAATTTATTTAATTTGTTTTTATTATGAAATACTTATAGATACATATACATTTATACAAATATTCTTATATCTTATTTTAGGCTATAAATTATTTCTAAACAATTCTGCAAAATATTCAGGATCTCCTTCTTGGTTATTTATTTCCCAAATTTGTTGCTCATCTGTATATTTATCTAAGCCTTGAAACGGTGGTATGAATTCTCCCGTTTCCATTAATTCCTCCTCATATACAGTAGATGTAATTTCATCAACTTGGACCTTATTTTGTGTACTGACTATTTCAGTTTCCTCAGTAAATGGAAATGTTGTTGAATCAGCTGCCATTTTTCTAAAATATCTTACAAAAATTGAATTAAAAATGATTTGCAAGTAAAATTGAACCACGTTATATACTGTAGAAAACAGTCAAAATTTAAAGTTTTCAGAGTATATAAATAAAGAAATGTAAAATTGGATTTTTAAAACTAATTAGATGGTGTAAAAATCATGTCAAGATCTCAAATAGTAAAATAAATACATAGACCAGCTAGAAAAGGGTATCTTAGAAGGAAAGTCAAGCAGAAAGAAGTAAATCATACCTGGCAAATTGATCTAGTGGAAATGATTCCTTATGGAAAATTCAACAAAGGTTTTAAATATATGTTAACCGTTATAGATATATTTTCTAAATATGCTTATGCTGAACCAATTAAAACTAAAACCGGTAGTAATGTTTTAAATGCTTTAAAGAAAATTATAAAACGAGGTAAAAACCTACCTAATCACTATATACTTACTCTGAAATGAAAGCATCTACTGTAGAACGCTTTAATAGAACTCTGAAAAATTTAATGTGGAAAATATTTAGTTTACAAGGAAACTACAAATGGATTAATATATTGCAATCTTTATTAAACACCTATAATTCCACTAAACATAGAAAAACTAAATTACCTCCTGAAAAAAATTTCTAAGAAAAACGAAAAATTTATTTTAAAAAATGTTTACATGCAACCTAAAATTTCTCTAAAAGCTAAATATAAAGTTGTAGACTATGTTAGAATAAGTAAATACAAGGGTTTTGAAAAGGGTTATCAACCAAATTGGTCTACTGAAATTTTTAAAATTGTCAAAGTAAACACTACCTATCCGATCACATATCAGCTGGTTGATTATAAAAATGATTCAATATTTAGTGGGTTTTTGTTAAATGGCTTGAGTTTGACGATAAACAGAACACATGGATAAATTCAATAAATATTGTTTAATATCTAAAATAAAACTTTAACAAGTAAATGTAACAGTAAGTCGATGCAACCGACTTATTAATACCCTACACCTGAATAATTCGAATTAAATTAAAAATCCTTAAGTTTTTTTGGCAGCTGCTTGAACTTCTTCCCTTTTCTGTCTTATTCAACTCGAATTTCAGGAACGTAAAAGAGGCATGCTCTTGGGATATGCTTGACACCTTTGTAAAAAAATTTAAGTTTCTATCTTTATTAATTTCGAAGATTGTTGGTCCTTGGAGGTGTGTGTCAGGTACCCGAATTGCCACTCCAATTCATCGAATCCATCTCAGGAAAATAAAGAAAACATGCCAGAACACCATTGTACTAAATTTAAAGGTTTTACTTTTGTTGGTTTTGGGAATATGCTCGTTGCTCTTCTGCTCGTCCGCAAGTATCCAAAATACGAACCCATGGTTCAAATTCTTTCAAATGTCAGTTTCCAATTTTACAGAAAAGGAAACATAACAGAACACCTTTGTACTAAAAATAAAAGTTCTATCTTTGTTGGTTGTGGAGATATACTCGTTTGCTCTGGGGCTCGTCCGTAAGCTTCCAAGATTTGAACCCATGGACCAAATCCTCACAAATTTCAGAAACATAAATCAAACATGAAGGAACATTATTCTGCCTAATTTAAAGGTTATATCTTTGTTGCTTTTGAAGATAATATCATTTGCTCTGAGGCTCGTTCGGAAGGTTCCAAAATCCGAACGCAAAGACCAAATCCTCTGTAATTTCAGAGACCTAAATCAAACATGAAAGAAAACCATTCCGCCAAATTTAAAGGTTATATCTTAGTTGGTTTTGGAGATAATATCATTTGCTCTGGTGCTCGTTTGGAAGCTTCCAAAATCCAAACCCATGGACCAAATCCTCTTAAATTTCAGAGACATAAATCTAACGGGAAGGAACATCATTGTACAAAATTTGAAGGTTCTATCTTTGTTGATTTTGGAGATAATCTCGTTTGCTCTGGGGCTCGTTCGGAAACTTCCAAAATCCAAACCCATGGACCAAATCCTCTCAAATTTCAGAGATCTAAATCAAACATAATAGAACACCATTCTGCCAAATTTAAAGGTTATATCTTTGTTGTTTTTGGAGATAATCTCATATGCTCTGGGGCTCGTGCGGAAGCTTCCAAAATCTAAACCTATGGACTATATCCTCTCTTTACATCATTGTAAAAAATTTAATGGTTCTATCTTTGTTTGTTTTCGAGATAATCTCGTTTGCTCTAGGGCTCGTTCGGTAGTTTCCAATATACGAATCCATGGTTCAAATTCTTTCAAATGTCAGTTTTCAATTTTATAGAAAATTAAACATAACAGTACACTCTTGTACTAAAAATAAAGGTTCTTTCTTTGTTGGCTGTGGAGATATACTCGTTTGCTCTGGGACTCGTTCGGAAGCTTCCAAGATCCGAACTCATGAACCAAATCCTTTCAAATTTTAGAGACTTAAATAAAACATGAAAGAACACCACTCTGCCAAAGTTAAAGGTTATATCTTAGTTGGTTTTGTGCATAATCTCATTTGCTCTGGTGCTCGTTCGGAAGCTTCCGAAATCCAAACTCATGGACCAAAAAAATTTCAGAGACATAAACCTCTTAAATTTCAGAGACATAAATCGAACGGGAAGGAACATTATTGTACAAAATTTAAAGGTTCTATCTTTGTTGATTTTGGAGATAATCTCGTTTGCTCTGGGGCTCGTTCGGAAGCTTCCAAATCCAAACCCATGTACCAAATCCTATTAAATTTTAGAGACATGTATCGAATGGGAAGGAACATCATTGTACAAAATTTAGAGGTTCTATCTTTCTTTGTTTTGGAGATAATCTCCTTTGCTCCGGAATCATTCGGAAGCTTCCAGAATCCGAACCCATGGACCGATTTTGTCCAAATTCGAACTTAGTCTTCCTTTTGTGATTATTAACTTACAATATAAATTTCATCAAGATAGCTTCATTGGTTTTTGAGTTATCGTGCGAACGGGCGGACTGACGGACGGACGGACATCGTTAAATCGACTCAGGAGGTGATCCTGATTCAGAATATATATACATGTCCATATCTAACTCGCTTCCTTTTGATGGTTACAAACACCATACCAAAGTTAATATACCCTATACTTCAGGTGTAGGGTATAATAAGGATCTGAAAAACGTGCTAACATCTGAAAAATAAAATAAAATCTTAACATCTGAAAATAAAATAAAATTCTAACATCTGAAAAATAAAATAAAATTCTAACATCTGAAAAATAAAATAAAATCCTAACATCTGAAAAGTAAAATAAAATCCTAACATCTGAAAAATAAAATAAAATCCTAACATCTGAAAAATGAAAAGAAAACAGTACAAAATTTATTTGAAATAAAATTTTTTATTGAACAAATTCTTTATATAAAATTCTTAATATAAAAACATAATTCTTAATATATAATAAATCTTAATATAGAACAAATTCTATAACATAAAAACTTAAACTATAATTATTGTTTTGTGGCGAATTGAAAATCACCACTTTCTTCTTTTAAAATTAACTCATTTTCCTCGTTTACGAGGAAATAAGTATTTTTTTCGATCTCGGAAATCGTTATCTTCAAATACCGCAACTATTTAGGGTCGCGAAAATCCATTTTTCACCGTAAAAGGTGTTTATTTTTTTATTTTATGTATTTTATAGACCCTTCTTGGCTCCATATCTTTAACCTTTAAAAATTTTTTTAAAGGTTGTTTTTTTTAATTACATAATTCCACCAGTTTTCTTTTTTTGGTGGAATTTGGTGTAGTTTCATGATATGGAAAATGCATCATTTTGTCATCAAATGTTCAATTTGCTCTGGTGTCTGATAAAATTAGTGTTGTTGTTGCTCTTGTTGATGATGCTGTTGCTGTTGTTGTTGTTGTTGCTGCTGCTGGTTGTTGTTTTGCTGCTAATATTTTTTGTGCAGAAAAAGAGTAATTTATTAAATTGCCGTTTGATTACAATGTTATAATACTGTTTTCTATTTAAAATACGCATAAGATGAGAATCTAATTATTAATCAAATACAATTTATTATAGTGTAATTTGATTACAATTTATATCTTTTAGATATTTATATCTTTAAGATAAGTTTAAATTAAGTTGTAGTTAGAAAATTACAATGTTGCATAGAATTTTCTATTTACATATTAAGATAGGATTAAGATGGGATTCTAGTTAAAACAACTAAAAATTATTAAAGTGTCACTTTAATTTAAGAGAATGAATCTGTATTGAAAATTTAATATTATTCTGTTATTCAAGCATTTAACATCTAAAATTCGTATTAAGAAATGTCGAAAAAATTATTTTACAAAGGTTTCTTACCGAAACTATAACGCCTTCCATAATAGAAAGTGAGAATTCGACATTTGTTAAACGCTTTAATATGAACGGTCATAAAATAAAATTTGTAATTAAATCCGTACCTGAAAATAAAATAAATAATATAAATCAATTAGCTGGATTAAGGATGCTATACATCAAATAATCAGGATTGCTGTGAAAGATATGAATTCCACTGATAAGATTGGGTTAACATTTTGTGCAGACAGCTTTGAACTTCAAGTTCCTGCGTACCTCAGTTTTAGATCCGCTCATGAACTTAAATTTAGTGACGTTTGGGATGTAATTTCTAATGTTTTTCAAAGTAAAAGTGACTCAACGTGCACTTGTTGTTTCAATAGCTAAAATTGAAAAATTTATTGAATATGAAAAAATTTGAAAAAATATAGGAAAACTTCAAACTTTAATAGCTTTAAAATTATTAAAAACATCAAACATAACAATTCCATCTGAAGGTTGCGGAATTTGAATCAATTTCAAAAATTTTTACATAAACACAAAATTGTTGTATATAAATATGGAACAAGGGGTGCAGAAGTAATATTTGAAGGATTTAATAATGGAAAAAAAATTAACTTGCTATACCATAATAATCATTATAATGTAATAACTTCGCTCACAGCTGCTTTTTGCACAGCATTTTATTGTGAAGAATGTCATATTCCGTATTCTCAAAAAAATGAACATAGGTGTTCGAAAAGTTGCCCTTGCTGTCAAAACTCCCCTGCTTGTTCAATTAATGTTAAAAATATTTTATGTATGCAGTGCAATCGCGCATTTCGTGGTCAATCATGTTTTGAAAATCATAAGGCTTCCAGTTCAAAAAATAGAAGCACCTGTGAAGAAATTAGGAAATGCAAATCTTGTTTTAAAGTTCATAAAAGTTGTAGGACTCATATATGTGGTGAATATTTTTGTAAAATTTGCGATAATCATGTTCCTGAAAACCATGAATGCTTCATTCAGCAAGACAAAACAAAAGTAAATTTTGAAAACTGCATTTACGTATTTTATGATTTAGAAACAAGACAAGAAGAAATTAACTTTACAAAAATAAAAGAACATGTTCCAAGTTTATGTGTGGCTCAACTGGGATGCTTTAAATGTATAAACATTGATTCTCTATACTTCTGTCAAAAATGTAAATTAAGAGAAAGAATTTTTAAAACGAAAAATGTGATAGAGGATTTCATGGAATTTATTTTAAAATTAAGAAGGGAATTTAAAAAGATTGTCATAATTGCTCATAATGGACAGGCGTTTGACCTTAGGTTTATTCTGAATTATATACTCAATAAAACTGTACTTCAGCCATAGTTAATTATGCGAGCTACAAAAATTATTGTTATGATAATTGATAATATTAAATTTATTGATTCTATGAACTACTTTCCTATGGCCTTGGCAAAATTACCGTTAGCTTTTAATTTATCGATCAATTTGAAAAAGGGTTATTTTCCACATCTATTTAATAAATTGGAAAATCAAAATTACATTGGCACACTTCTAGCAATTAAATACTACAACTCTAATACAATGAAAGCAGATGAGCGTAATGAATTTTTAATGTGGTATGAACAAAATAGAAACTCAGAATTTAATATGGAGAAAGATATTTTAGAGTACTGTAAAAATGATGTTGAAATTTCTTAGTTAGAATTTGGTTTTCAGAAATTTTTTTTTAGAAGAATGTAATGTGGAACCGTTTTTAGAAGCAACAACAATAGTTTCCGCCTGTAATCTTGTATATAGAAGAAACTTTCTCAAATCGAATACTATAGGTATTATACCAAGAAAAAGGTATAGGATGGTAGACAATCAGTCAAAAATTGCCATGCAATGGCTTATTTGGGAAAAAGACTTGAGAAAAATTGATTTGAAATGTGCATTTAATGGAAAAGAAAAACAAATTGGAAATGTTAGGGTCGACGAATTTTGCGAAGAGACTAACGAAATATTTGAATTCTACGGTTGCTATTATCATGGACATCCAAAATGTTTAACAAACCAGAGGGATATACCATTACATGATAACTCTGGCGATACTCTGAATTTAAGATATGGAAAAACATTAATGAGAACAAAGTTTAGAAAATCATGTGGATATAAAGTTATTGAGATGTGGAAATGTGAATTTCGGGAGCTACTGAGATGAAATGGAAATATGAGATATTTAGAAAATCATTCATTAATTAATTTAATTCCTTCGTGACACATTTTATGGCGGAAGAACGGGAAATACTTACACATATTATAAATGTAAACAAGGAGAAAAAATTAAATACATAGATGTATGTTCCTTATACCCATATGTTTGCAAGCGAGGGAAATTTCCCATAAACCATCCTAAGATTTATGTTGGAGAAGATACTTGCTCCAAGTTAAACATAATAACTATTGACGGTATTATTAAATGTAAAATCTTACCACCAAGAAATCTATTACACCCCGTGTTACCTGTCAAACAAAATAATAAATTGATGTTCTCACTATGTAACACTTGTAGTGAACAAAAATATCAAGGAAAATACTGTGAATATACAGACGATGAAAGAGCATTAGTAGGAACTTGGGTAATTGATGAACTTAAAAAAGCAATTGAAAAAGGGTATAAACTTTTAAAACTTTATGAAGTTTGGGAATACGAAACTGTAAAATATGACAATTGCAATGGTACTGATGATTTATTCACTAAAATGATGAACAAATTTATAAAGATTAAACAAGAAGCTTCTGGGCTTCAATAAAATGTTAAACAAAGGAAGAATATATTGATAGTTTTTTTGAAAAGGAAGAAATTAAATTAAAATACGATAAAGTAGTTAATAACTCTGGTTGAAGATCTTTTGCTAAGGTTATTTTAAACTCATTCTGGGGGAAATTTGGGCAAAGAGAAAATCAACAACAAACCACCATTATAAATTAACCTTTTAAACTTTACGAGTTAATAACAAACCCCTCCGTAGAAGTATGTCACATATTTCCAGTAAGTTAAGAAAACATAGTGATTAGCTGGAAATACAAAGAAGAAGCAGTAACTTCTTTATCTACTGTCAACGTAAGTATCGCTGCTTATACAACAACACATGCTCCTCTTCAACATTACAACAATTGATCTAGAGAAGCTGGATAGTAGAGTATTATATTATGACACCGATTCAGTGTTGTATATTTGCCGAGAAGGAGAATATGAACCAGAAATAGGTGAATTTATAGGAGACATGACTGATGAATTAGAATGTTATGGTATAGGAAGTTATATTACAGAATTTGTAAGTGGTGGTCCCAAGAAATACGCTTACAAAATTTACTGTACAAAAGATAATACAGAAAAAATTGTTTGTAAAGTTATAGGATTCTCTCTTAGTTATGAAGCTTCTCTAAACATTAATTTGAATAGCATAAAGGAAGCAGTTTTAAATTCATTGAATAGTGCAGACACATACGTAATTTCAGAAAATATTCGTCGAAATAAAAATCATGATGTACCTACGATTCCCGAAATAAAAAAATATCAACCAAAATCAGAAAAACGAAAATTTAATGAAGATTTTTACTGTATGGATATAACACAAAAAAGCACATGTTGATAAGTAAATGAAAATAGTATTCATTCAAATTTGTACATTTTTATTTGTATTGTAAAAATATTTGTTTGAATATTAATTTAAAATTTTTAAGAATGTAATAAAGATTTAAACAAAAAAAATTCTACATGTAAAAGTAGACATTATTTACATATATCTAAGTATACACAATTCTATACTTTCGATTTTTTTTATGATCATTACATTTTTCAGAATCTGAATAAATTGACAATAAATTCTTGTTATTACTAGAATATTGTAATTTTTTAAAACCAGGAACTATACTATCATAGAATCATTCAACTTTTACATTATATTCTTTTTATATCAATTCCTTGCTTTGACTAGATAACTAGTGATTTGTATACTCGTATATTAATTTAACAATGACAAAAACAAGTCTTAAGTTTTTTTTAGTTTAAAACTAGAAATTTTTGAATTATTTTTTATTCCATACAAAAACAAAAAAAAAATAAACATAAATGCATATCAAGAGTGAAGAGTATAACTTTAGTTTAGTCAGTTCCATATTTTTGACTTGATGTTTGTTTTCTTTTTATTCATATTTTCTGAACATTCTTTATTAAAAAATAAAAAAAATATCTTACAAGACAAGCAGTCAGTTAATTAATGACTTTCGTTTTCTCTTTTCTTCCATAAATTCTTAAAGTAGAGAAACACAAATATGTATCTATTCAGAAGAGACCACATTTTTATATAAGCATGCTAAAATAAAGAACAAGTTTTTTTTATTTTCATTTCCTTCAAATGCAATATTTTTTTCTTATCAATTTTAAAGATGCTCTGTAGATTTCAAAATAAAAAAAATTTTTCTGTTTTTTATTTTCATATAAGAAATTTTGTTACTACTTTTATATGTGCGCCTAGTATTTAAACTTCAGTTATACAATTTTGTTTATTAAGAGCCGACCCTACTTTTAATTGCCTAACACTTTGCTTCCTACTATACAACCATTTGGAACTTATAAGTTAACAACCCACACATACAACTTAACTTAAAACCTAAACCAAAACGATCAAAACAAGTTCTTGACCTACTAACCAAGCATGGACTACATTAAACCCATAAATTAAAATGTAGGTTAAAATGTCGGTCAAAATGTCGTACGATATGGGTCAATTTTTTTCCCATCCCAAAGTGCAGGATTACCTACTCTTCTATTTGATTATATACATCCCCTTTAAATTTAAAAATATTTTGTTTTATACAAATTTCAGTTAAGTCTATTAACATTTCAAGTTTTTGGCGATGTACCTTCATTTTTAATAACCAATTTCTTAAAATGTCCATTGTATTTTTAACCGCTACCCTCGAAAACAAAGATTTAACGTCAAACGAAACTAAAATTTCATTTCCTTGGAGTACTAGCTCCTTAGTTTCTTCCACAAATTCCAAAGAGTTTTTTATTGACATTTGTTCCGGTTGCCCTATTGATTCCTTTAATAACCATTGGGATAACAGTTTAGTAAGTGCATCTGTATTTGAAATGGAAAAACATAGAAAGCTACCGTTTCTTGATGTAGAAATCACAAGATAGAATGATTCGTTAACATATAATGTCTACAGGAAAAAGACTCAGACACAAAGATTCATCACGTCAGACTCTTTCCATTGTTACTCACATAAGTATGCAGCTTTGAATTCCATGATTCATGGATTAGTAAATTTACCATTGTCGCAAGAAAACTATAATAAGGAAGTGAGTTATCTTTTTGAAACGGCTAGAATCAACGAATTGAATGACATTGTAATTAACAACATCCTAAAAAATAAAAAACAAAAATTAAAATTAAAAGATTGCAAGATTGATTAATTAAAATAGAAAATACAGATAAAAAATAAAAAAGAATAAAAATAACATATTTTTCTGAAATTACAAAAAAACTTAGAACAGTTTTTAATAAATATAATTTCCAAATTATCAATAGTTCTCAAGGGAAACTAAAAAATTTATTAGGAAACCCTAAGCAAAAAATAGAGAAAATGAAAAAATCGGGTATTTATAAATTAAGTTGCACCCCTTGTAATGTTGCATATGATGTGGATAAAACGTCTAGAAATTTGAGTGTTAGATTAAAATAACATCAATTAGATATTAGAAATAAATACGAAAGAAGTGCATTTTGTAAGCATGTGGTGGAAGAAACTAACAGAATGGGTAGAGGAATGCGGAGAGCCAAAAACATGAAATTGGTGAGATTTCTTTGTTGAAAGAGGTAAATGGCTACCACAGGTTAAATGTATGGAAGTCCATATATATACAAATAGAAAGAGAAATATGTAATGGTAATTGCGGTATGGTAGATTCTCAACTCATCAAAAACATTTTTAAGAGAGACCAAAAATAGTTCTTCGTTAATTGTAAAATTAAATGATATAGTATATTATTTCTCCTATTTCATATTATAAGAATTAATTTCTTAATTTAAATTAAAAAAATATTTGTATGTTAATTTATTTGTTGACTTGTATATATTGTATACACAATAATTTGAGTATAGATATATATATTAATTATTTATGCTTATTAATTATATAAAAAAATTTTTATGTTATGTTAGTGAAATATGTTAATATTTTTTAATTTTTAATTTTAATTTTAATATCGAAAAATTTTATATTAATTTTATTCTTATTATTTTTTATAATTTAGGAGATTTTGACAAGGAAAATATTTAAGCTTTAATAATTAAATTATTTTTAATGATTAATTATATAGGTATAGGGAAAAGACACATAAAGAGACATACATATGTATTTAATAATATATACAAATTAGATTACGTTTGTGATGGCAACAATTTTTTTAAAATTAAGTTTTTTGTTCTAGAATTCTATATCACTGTTAAATTTTTGGTGTTGTTATTATTGGAATTTGAATTAATGTTAAATTTTAAATTAATTAAAAAATTAATTTTAATTAAATTAAAAATTAAAAATTAATTTTAATTAAATTAATTTAAAAAAATTAATTTTAATTTAATTAAAAAATTATTTTAAATTAATTGCCTTAACCCGGTACGGCGCCAATGCGGGGATAACCGTTTCTTCCGACCACACATGTGGGACCAGAAATGGATCTAGATAACTAAAACAAAACTAAGTCGGAGAAGAAGGAATATGTGATGGGGAGCTCATCAGAAGATGAGTTTTTTGTGTCTAGCCAAGAGACTAAAAAGTGGCATTGCGAGTAGCAGCCATAATTCACCAGTGTCAATTCAATCTAAAACTCTTATCGTCAACAAAGGTAAAGACGACAAGAAGAATAATCAAGACGCAAGTCCGCTGAAGTACTCATGAAAGAAAATACAAAAGGGCTATTTTCATTTCAGCAAGATAACTGAGAACGAAAAAGCACGCATTGTTATTGAGAAGAATGCTGTAGACAAAAAGAAATACCAACTTGTTCTAGATGAGTATTTAAAGATACAAGATACAAAAAGTAACGACAATAATAAAGGTATTCCTGGTACAACAACTGACCAGAAGCGTAACAGATCTCCAGATGAGATCAGCAACGTAGCTAAAATGGCCAATCCAATATTATATCAAACATTATCAAATATTGAGAAGCCAATCACTGATAAATGGAGCGAGATAGAAGCTCATCTATCCGGAATGGTACCGGAACACGTTTTAGAAAACCTAGAAGGACCTCTCATATCCCCAAGTAAAAATCTGAAACAAAATAGACACAAGAACGAAACTTTTTAATTATTTCCAACAATGTCGATATTACTACGACACCATGCGAGTTACGTATTCGTTTCATAATCCACCTGTTGAAAATACAACAACGTCAGCAATACCTGCTATTATCCAAATAAATTCCACTCCCACAAAAATAACAGACGCTAAATTTGCATTTCCTGTTATTGCCAAATAATAGAATTTATCATTTGCAATAACTTGAAATATAAATATCAGATTTCAATCTAATTACATTTAAATTATTAACCAATAATTTAAATATAAAGTTAATATCATATTTTGTCTGGAATAATAAAATTACTTCTTATTAAATTGATTATGAAATAATTAAAATACAGTTTCCCACAATAAATATTATTGCTCGAATTACACCAAAAAGTTTTTTTGTAATTAAATTATTATAAAATTATTAAATGATCATATTACACAAGTAATATTCAAAATAAGTTGTATAATCAAAATAATGCGTTTGTATAATAATTTTAATAATAAGTTTCTCACGTCCAAAATAGATGAACTAACATAATTTATAATATAAATAGGACGATAATTAGAATAAGAATTGAGTTGTTAAATTGTAAATTGTTAATCAAGACCTGACATGGTCAAGTATAATAAAACATACTAAATTGTTTGTGTTAATAAAATATAGTATTTGTCTCGTAAATTTCAATATAAAAATAAAGTTCGTAAAAAATAATAAATAAAGTTAAAAAACGGTAGTTTTTATTTTTTTTTAAGAATATCGTCGTTCAACTATAAAACTGGCGCAGTCAGTAGGATAACTCAAATTAAGAACTATCTAAATATTTTTCGTGAAACAAGACTTTCTCTTCGCATTCCTTAAGGGAGTCTGCTTAAGGCACGAAAAATATACAAAGAGTTATCTAGTGATACGAATCGCATAATAAAATCGGTCAATAACAAAATAAAATTATAAAATTTTGTTAACTCCGGTAATAAACAAAATAAACAAAATAAATTCAATAACTATAAACATTAACTACAAGTGGAAACATAGAGAAAAATTAACTCGCAGACACAAGCTTTAGTTAAAATAAAATAATAAAAGTGTTTTTCATAAACGGCAACATAGAATTTTACAAATTAATTCGTAGAAACAAGTTAAGAAAAACCACAAAAACTCAAAGGATCCAGCCTTATGAACAAATTCGACAAAAATAGAGATTTACAAGAACAAGACAATATGGAACAACAATATCAAGACCAACAAGTAACACAACAACGTCAACTAGAACAACAACAAATACAAGAGCTCTTGGAGACAATTAGAAATCTTCAGGCAGCACAAAACAGAATTCCAGTCGCAGTTCCAGCTCCAGTACAAATAAATCAAACTTCAATGGAGGCAATACAACGTAACATAAAATTCATGTCTACATTCACCGGTAAAGGAGATGCCAGCATTAACTCTTTCATCAGCAGTGTAGAGTATCAACTATCAACAGTAAACAGCATCGAAAGGCCATAACTAGGGCAATATTTTTCGAAAAAATCCAAGGCGATGCTAAAAATTGCATAATAAATCTTCCGGATCCATCAAATTGGGAAGAAATCAAGACAACCCTGAAGCTAAGATACAAACCAGAAGTGGAACCCTGTGAAATCTACAAAATGATATCAAACTTAAAAGCAAATTCGGTAAGTGAATTATCTATTATTGTACAAAACATTAAATATAAGTCTGACGAAATACAAGTGTATTACAAAGATTAAGATTATATAGATTTAAGTAACATTGATAGTTTGTTAATAAATACTATAAAACAAATGACACAGGGAATTTTGTTAGAAAAAATTTATAATGAAAAAGAGTTAGGAACTATTATTGCTATAATGAGGCATCGTAGGTACGAAGACTCATGTATTAGAAAAGAATACAATAAAATGAGTCATAACCAAAAAGGTTTTAATCAAAGTAAAAATTTTCGATATAACTCTACGGCCTATAATAATGAACTTTCTAAAAAGTTTTCATATAATAATAACAAGGCAAATAGTTACTTAAATAATAACAGAATAGGGCAAAATAAATATTCAAGTAATAATAATAATAATAACTCTTGGCAATTCCGCCGTGGTCACCAATGGTCAGGAAACTTTAGGAACAATCCGGGCAAAAATCGCCAACAACAGGATTACCCTAGACAAGGATCGGGTGAGCCGATGGAAATCGAGAACATCCAATGAAGGTCGGGCAATCGTAGGAAAAATCCGGGCCAAGATCGCCAGCAACAGGATTATCCTGAGGAAGAATCGACTAATGCCGAAGAGGACCAAAATATACAAGTTAGGAAAAATAATTTAAATATAAATAAAACTAATGACCTTAAAACTTCCGATAGCCATCTAGATTTTTTCACAAACTAGCCTCGGAGTTACCCATTATTAAAATCACAATTGGAAATAGGAAATTTTTAGCCTTAATTGATTCAGGATCAAGCTTTAGTATAATTGATGATGGAATAAAAGGATTTAAAAAAGTTAAAATCAAACCCGTATATTATTCAATTATCAATAAAAAGGATAGTATTAATTTCGAAGTTCATACAAGAACGCCAATAGAATTTAAAATGCCACCAAATGCATTAACTAGGTGGAAAGTAAAAAATTTACCGAACAGAAAATATCACATGATAATAGGTTCTGATTTATTAAATAATTTAGGAGGAATAATAGATTTTGAAAAACAAATTATAAACATTAACGAACAAGAGATAAAATTTGAAAACTCTCCATATAATTTTAAAGAAATTTGTACGTTAGAAGCAATAGATCCAAGAATGAAATTATTACAAATGGATCATCTCAATTTGAACGAACGATCAGAAATAGAAAAATTAGTTAAAAGGTTTGCCAAATTATTTTTTAAAGAGGGGGATATACTGACACATACGACAAAAGAAAACATGAAATAGTGACAATAACTGATCGAGCTAGTAACTCGAAATTATATAGGTATCCACCAAAACATGAAGAAGAGGTAAGAAGACAAATAGCAGAAATGGAAACACAAGGAATAATTAGAAAAAGTAACTCTCGATATTCTAGTCCCTTAATAGTAGTACCGAAAAAGACAGACAACTCAGGACAGAAAAAATTTAGGATTGTAATATATTATAGAAGATTAAACGAAGTGACGGTAGACGATAAATTCCCTCTACCAAATATTGACTCAATACTGGATAAATTAGGTAAGGCTCAGTATTTCACAACATTATATCTGGCAAAGTTGTATCATCAAATATCTATAAAAGAAGAGGACAAAAAAAAGACAGCATTTGTGACGCCACATGGCTTGTATGAATTCAATAGGATGCCGTTTGGGCTTAAGAACGCCCCAGCGACGTTTCAGCGCCTAATGAATAATATCCTAAGGGATTATATTAACAGGGTATGTGTAGTGTATCTGGACGATATACTTATATTCAGTACCTCACTCGAAGAGCATATTTGGGCAATACAAAATATTTTTAAAATTTTGAAAGACAAAAATTCAAATAGACAAATGTAACTTTATGAGAAGAGAAACGGAATTTTTAGGACATATCCTAACAAAGGATGGACTAAAACCTAACCCAAATAAAATTAAAATTATTCAAGACTTACCACTACCTAAAATTGAAAGACAAATTAAAAGTTTCCTAGGATTAACTGGCTATTATCGTAAATTTGTGAAAGATTACGCGAAAATCGCACAACCTATAACAAAATATTTAAGAAAAAAACACTAAAATTAACATAAATGATCCTAACTATATTACAGCATTCGAGAAGTTAAAATCAGTAATAATAAGCCATCCGGTAATAAAATACCCAAACTTTGATAGACCGTTTACCCTAACAACTGATGCATCAAATTATGCTATCGGTGCAGTCCTGTCACAAGAGGAACACCCAGTTTGTTTCGCGTCGCGAACTCTAAATAATCACGAACGAAATTACTCAGCAACAGATAAAGAGTTTCTCGCAATTATGTGGTCGGTGAACTACTTTCGACCATACCTTTACAAATTCCATACCTTTAACAAATTTAAAATATTAACGGACCATCAGCCTATTAAATATTTACATGCAAAATACAAAGGAAAGGATCTATTACTTAGACACCAAAGGTGGTTGCTAAAATTAGGTGAATACCAATTCGAAATAGAATATCTAAAAGGAAAAGAAAACCGCGTAGCTGACTTTTTAAGCAGAATTGAAAATAGAAACGAAAAAATTAACGAAGAAAATGAGAAAGAATCGATAGAATCGATAAATATACTAAATATCGAGGATGATGTTACGATGGCAACAGTACACTCCGCGGAAGAGGAACTGCTAGACTATATCAATATTAAAGAAGGAATAGTCAACATATATAAAACACAAATCATTCTTACAAATAATAAAATGTTAGAAATAGAAAATATCTTAGGTAGAAGAATAATTTACATAGCAGAATATGACTTTGATAATTTAAATGATATTTTAAGAAGATACATTAAAAAGGACATAACCGGTATATACTCAGAGTTATCAGATCATAAATACAATATTGTACAAAATAAAATTATTGAGCTATTTTCAAACGATAAAAGTATTAAATTTATTATATGTTCCTATAGTATAGAGCACAGGAAATAGGAACTGAAGTAGAAATAGTTAAGCAAATTTCATTATACCATGTTAAAGAAAGTTACCACTCGGGTATCCAAGAAACGTATAATCAATTGAAATATAAAATATATTATCCCAAACTATTGGAGAAAATTCAAATTGTCATAAATCAATGTGAGATCTGCCAACAGGTCAAATATGATAGAAGACCTATTAGACGTAAATATAGTATAACTGAAACACCTAGTGATATAAATCAAATTATTCACGTTGATACTTATGTGATAATGAAATGCTCATATTTAACAATAATCGACAAGTTCTCTAAATTTGGATCTGCATATTATTTATCAGATAGGAATCAATTAACTATAGTAGAAACGTTAGAAGAACATTTTGCAAGGATGGGTAAACCTAATAAAATTATAGCGGATAAATTTAATGCACTGCAAAAATAACTTAAGTAAAATAGAAAAACTGAATAAAAAACGTGAAGATTACACCGAAAGTAGGTCGACAGGTTTTGTTAAAAACTATAAAGCAATCAGGCACAAAGAGCAACCTAAATATAAAAAATTAAATTTAGATAGAGTACATGTAACGAATATTAAAAGACCATTAAAATTTTCAGATACTGATCATACTGACGATACTGACAATAACAGTCCAAAAAGTAACCGCTAACTTATTAGAAATAAACATCATAAATTCAGATACAGGGTTTGCAAAAATCCACCAAAATAAAGAAGAATTAGTTACGCAAATAGATACTATAATACATATTATTCATCCAAACGAAATTTTGGAATTATTACAAAACATTTCAAATGAAACAGACTTAATACAACCAGAACAGAAGGAGGTATTACAAACAGAAATATTAGAAATTATGAGTAAATTAAAAACAATTATACCTAAGAGGAGATTAAAACGCGGATTAGTAAATGCTGTCGGA
The DNA here is from genome assembly GCA_947095535.1 of Poecilobothrus nobilitatus. NCBI lineage: Eukaryota > Metazoa > Arthropoda > Insecta > Diptera > Dolichopodidae > Poecilobothrus > Poecilobothrus nobilitatus. The sequence goes on along the minus strand of OX352772.1, from coordinate 255,979,365 downwards.
TATATGTCTAATTGGTTATTTGGGACAATGGACGAACAAGACCGACAAGACATAGTAAAACATTTGCAATTAATAGAAGAAAACAATCATTTATTAATAGAAAATCATAATAGTCAAATTAAAGTTAATGATGAATTTACTAGAACCATAAATCAAATAAAAACAATTATAGAAAATGATAGGAAAATAATGACAAATCATATTAACATAATAGAAGACTCTCTTAGCCAACAAAATTTATATCTAGATTTACTTTTAAAACTTCAATATATAAAAGAAAAAATCAATACAATACAAGACAATTTAACTTCTATTAGACATGGTATTATACATCCAAATATATTAACAGAAGAAGAAATAGAAGAGTATCAGATAGATTTTTACAAATTACAGTATCTTAAATTAGGCTTAGCACAATTCAAAGAAAGCTCATTATTAATGGCAATTAAAATACCAAGAAAAATTAAATCAATACAATTAGAAATAACAGTTCCTATCCCAAATAAAGAAAATAAAGAAATAGACTTTATAAATGAAATCATATTTACATTTAATAATAAAACTTATAAATATGAAAAACTAAAAACTTTAAATGAATTAAATTTAAGTAAGCATTGTATATTTAAAAACAACTGTCAATTATTAAAAAATACATTAACAGAAATTGTAAATATAGACAAAGAAACAATTTTAATTAAAAACGCTAATAAATTAAAGATAAATCAAACATGTGACAATAGAAAAATAGTTATATCAGACAATGTGCTTAGAGTTTCTGATTTCTTGAACTTTTTTAATTCTCGAGATTCGGGAATTCTCAGTTTTCATAAAAATATATTTCTCGAGAATCGGGATTATTTTAAAATTCTCGAGAATTCTCGGGAATTCCCGAATAAAAATTCCTTAATACCAGCAAAAAAATAAGACAAATTTTAACAAAAAAATTATATTAATTTTATTATATGTATGTCATAAAAAATAACCAAATTTTTATAAATGTTTATTCATAACATAACAAATTACTAAATAAAAAAATTCATATTATCATATTATATATATGATATAAATAACGTATTGACTGACTAGGACTACATAGTGACATGACTAGTTATTTTTTGTATAACAAATAGGAATTATTATAATAATACTACAAAAATTAAAGAAAGCAAAAATGTCCACAAAACCTAATCTCCAGTCTCTACATAGAATAATGTAAATATGTAAATTATTTTTCATATTTTTGAAAATGATTTTTCAAAAAACAAAGACAATTTAAATGTTTATCTGTCAAACGTCCTCTTAATTTCGATGCAAAATTATTTGAAATAGAAAAGTTTCTCTCATTTTGTGTCGAAGTAGGTTTTATTGTCAATATTGCTTCCTTTAATTTTTTTGAATTTTCGGTTATATTCCCAGTAGCTGAATAAATATTAATTTCTTTGGAAAGTGCACGATATTCGTCATCGTTCACATTTTTGATTGATGCTAATGTTTTTGAAATAGATTCTTCCAGTTGTTTCCTCATATTACATATTTTTATATTAGAATTGATATTTTTTGACAATTTTTCTTCGATAATTGTAATATCATTTTCGTTACCATCTTCTTCCAATACCATATCCACATTTTCATCATCATCAGTGACAGTGTTTTTAAACAACCGTATTAAAAATAATTTTGCTCTTTTAATTATTTCATTTCTAGAACTCATTTTAAAAAAAATATCGTTATGATCTTCAAGAATATCACAACTATTAGGATCATGTAAAAATTTAAGCAGTGATATTAATGTAACGTCTCTTCGTTTTGAAATTTGAATTTTTAATTCTTCTAATAGAGATGAACTTATTTCAGTCTTGTTATTTGTAAGAGTTGTAAATAGAAATTTCAATACACCTTCAGCAGTTAATAAATTCATATCATGACGACTGAATGCTTCAACAGATACTCTAACTGGTTTCAAAGCATTTAATATATCAAATGCCAACACTTCATCAATTGCAGGATTCCACAAATGTTCTGAATTTAAATCTTTTAAAACTTTCTTTATAGGACTTATAATTCTTAAAAACCTCTCAATCATTATTTCAATTGAATTCCATCGTGTTTTGACATCCAATAGACATTGTAATTCTTGTTTTTCTTCCTCTTTCACATAATTTTGTAGTAAAGCATTTTTTACAGGCGAGTTTTTAAACATTTTAACGATAGTTCGTATTTTTTTTATAATTGAAAATTTCAAATTAAATTCAGTAGCTGCAGCGGTGGATATACTACTATCGCCAATACCATATTCATATTGACAGTCATATTCATCTTCTGATGCTTCGGAGATATCACTATCTACGCTATTTTGTATTTGGACACTAGAACTCTGTTGATAAAAAGTTGAAATCACAGCTAAATGCACTGCGTGATTGTAACATAATTGTTGATATGCTGGTGAAAGTTTTCCGAATTTTATCATCACACTCGCACCATCGCTTGTAGTGGAAACAATATCGGTTGAAAAATTTAAACCGAATGATTTCAAATTTGCATCAACTAATTCAATGGCCTTTTCGGCAGGGCAAGATCCATCTATACGAATTAGGCCCAAATTTTCAGATTCTCCATCATGATAATATAATTGGATATTCATATATCTCCTGTTTCGATATTCATATATCTCCTCGTCCACTCATCGATTGACTGTGAGAATTTTTTATTATTTAATTTCATCAAATTAATTTTTTGGATTATTTCTGACTTTTTATTTTCATAATATTTATATATGAGATTAAATACATCTGTTGGATTTTTTGGCAAATATAACCCGAGGGATGTTAAGCTATTTCTAATAAATTCACTTTTTGTAATAGCATTAATTGAAATACCGTCTTGGGCAGCAAGTTATGAAACGATATAATCAATATTCCGTTTTTTGTTTACATTAAAATATGTTTCTAATGTCGATCTTTTATTTGATTCAACAATTAGTTTATTTGTTTCATTGTCATCCAATTTTCGTTTCATCCGATGCTGCCCTCCACTCAAATGCCTATGTAATCCACTAGTAGAAGAGGCTTTGCACCCTATTTCTTTACTACAAAATTTGCAGGTAGCTTTATCGATATTACCAGTTCTTTTGAAATAATTCCATATATTTTTACTTAAATATTCGTTTTCATTTTCCATGATCTAAAGAGGTATTAAAAAATAGACAAACTTCATACAGATTCCTTTATATTTTAACACTACTAACCCCAAAATATTATATTGTTCCATATAATAATTTTATATTTAAAATTCGGGATCGATTTTATATAATATTTTAATCAAATCACTTTTGTTTTGATACCACAATAATTTAATAAAATTCTAAAAGCAAATATAAATTTAATGTATACGAAAATCAAAATTACAAAATTTGTTGTTGACTTGACAGCAAAAAATCAAATGTAAACTGATTAGCCAAACAAAAAATTTAAGTTTGACAGGAGTTCAAATATCGAGAATATCGAGACTCGAGCGAGATATGTTAAATTTCTGAAACTTTTTGCAGCGGTTCTTAAACTAAATTTGGATTTTTTGACATAAAATATTTTTTTTTTTATAATTTTGTTTGTATTTTCTTAGAATATGAATTTAGTGCAATTTCTCGAGAAAAATAAAATTTCTCGAGAATCCCGAAAAATCGTTTTTAAAATAATCTCGAGAAAAGAGAAAAAAAAATTATAAGTTTTCTCGAGAATTCCCGGGAGAGAATTCTCGAGACAGAAACTCTAAATGTGCTGATTCACTTTAACAATTGTACACTTAGGATAATGGATCATTATTTTTCAAATGTAAAACAACTATTTCAAGAAAGGTTCTATTATCCATTAAACCAAACATATAATTTTAAAAATAAGATAACATTTGATGAAATTGTATTAGAAAATGAAAAAAATATGAACATTGTACACAAGTTAAAAGTTCATAAACATATATCTTATATACTTGATATAATAATTTTTGTAATTGGCATAATTGGAGAAATTATATTATTGAAAAAATATGGTTACTTTAAAATTAGTAATAGAATTCAGGAGAATTCTAATCTAAAGGAGGGAGAAGTTACGTATTCGTCTGATAATCCACCTGTTGAAAATACAACAACGTCAGCAATACCTGCTATTATCCAAATAAATTCCACTCCCACAAAAATAACAGACGCTAAATTTGCATTTCCTGTTATTGCCAAATAATAGAATTTATCATTTGCAATAACTTAAAATATAAATATCAGATTTCAATCTAATTACATTTAAATTATTAACCAATAATTTAAATATAAAGTTAATATCATATTTTGTCTGGAATAATAAAATTACTTCTTATTAAATTGATTATGAAATAATTAAAATACAGTTTCACACAATAAATATTTTTGCTCGAATTATACCAAAAAGTTGTTTTTGTAATTAAATTATTATAAAATTATTAAATGATCATATTACACAAGTAATATTCAAAATAAGTTGTATAATCAAAATAATGCGTTTGGATAATAATTTTAACAATAAGTTTCTCACGTCCAAAATAGCTGAACTAACATAATTTATAATATAAATAGGACGATAATTAGAATAAGAAATGAGTTGTTAAATTGTAAATTGTTAATCAAGACCTGACATGGTCAAGTATAATAAAACATACTAAATTGTTTGTGTTAATAAAATATTGTATTTGTCTCGTAAATTTCAATATAAAAATAAAGTTCGTAAGAAATAATAAATAAAGCTAAAAAACGGTAGTTTTTATTTTTTTTTAAGAATATCGTCGTTCAACTTAAAACTTGCGTGAAGTAAAAAGTTTCGTAGACGTTCAGTAACTATGTATTAAAATTTTACAATAATGTTACGTTACTGAAACAGTTTTACTTATTTGAAAACAATGTGACAAAATTGTAATATAATTCCGTAACAGCGGCGAACATTAATGTATTGAAACCGTTACCGCACTTTTTTACTACACTGTTACTATACTTTATTTTTACAATATATAAGTTGGTTACTGTCAAAACTTTTGAATACAATTATAAGGTAAGTCATAGTTCCAAAATATTTTATTTTAATATTATAATGTAAAATTGTCTTTTATTCTAGTGTTTATTATAATTATATGTATATGTATTATTTTTAACAATAAAAAAATTTCATATAAGTATTCTACAACATTTTATAGGAAACCTTAAACAATCATCATTGTTTGCAAATACTAAACCAATATTGACAATAAATGAAAATATTGAAGAACCAACTCATTTTCATTCAACCTTAATAAAGTTGAATGAATTTCAATTTAGTTTGACAGTCGAAGGGAAAAGTTGGCTTTTTAGAATTTTTAATAAAATTTTGGTTTTTATTTTTTTTATTTTGGGTTTATTTCAATTGCTTTTAATTAATATTTTTAAATTTTAGACAGGTGCGCTTTTTTTTAAATTTTTATCTATTTAATTTTGCCATTTCTGTCATGGCCGTCTCCTATCCAATATAATAATTATTTATTGGATATTGTTTTAATTTTTTTTTTATTTTTTATTTTGAATGGTTTCATTCAATTTAAATAAGAATACAAATTTATAAAATTTTTATTTTATTATTTTATTTTATTTTCCAACAACTTCAAATATTTTATTAAAGTATAGATAAACTTAGAATTTTTTTTTTTTTTCTTTCTCGGTTTTTGCTTTCTATTGAAAGTAATACAAATGCACTAATTTTTTTTTTGTTTTTTCGTACACTATTTTATTTTAATTAATTGCATTAAAATTTTTGTTGTATTATTTTAATCATATTTTTTTTTTTCTTATAATTTATAACTAACTTTATTATTTTTCTTTTTTATATTATTATTAACAAACTTAACTTATTTTTTTTTAAGTAAATATATGTATATAAATTTAGATACATTTATTTTTATACACAATTTGGTATATTTCATACTACCTTCAAATTTAACACAATATAATTAATTTTTTTATTCTAATTGTTCTTTTTATTACTATTATTAGCTTAAATTTTTTTTTTTATTAAATTTTGATTTAATTTTTTTATTTTGTTATTTTTATTAATTTTAAATTTCTTAATTTATAAACATTGTTTTTGTTTACAAACGTGCGGTAGAACTAATCGTCATATGATCAAACAATAGATATCCGTCCTTTTCTTACATTCATGTTTTTTGTGATAGATTATATTGCTGTTTATTCTATTAATTTTCTACCTTTTTTGCTATGTTTACATTAATCATTATTTAAGTATCGGGTTTACATTACCTCCAGTTGACTTTGAGTTGCTATTATTTTCGATAGGGAATTAATTATTTTTATTTATTGCTAATTATTTATTATTTATTGATAATTGCACTCAATATTAAAATTTAATTAACTTTGGTTAATTGTTAATTTACTCTTTGTCTGTCAAATTGTGAAGGAAAGTGAGGGGAGAGAGGAAAAGAAATTTTTTTATTTTCTTTCTTTTTACTTGAATCGTTTGGTTTTGTATTTTTTTTTTTTTTATTTATATAGTTTCCAATCCATTGTTGTTATTAATTATTGCCAATTTTTGCGTAAATTTTTGCAATGTTCATGGTCTGCAGTCGAATTTTCTTGCCGTCCAAAGCCACCGTAATTCAGCAAAAACAGCAATATTAGCTATATGGGAGACCCAGGTGATTGGCCAAAACGACAAGTTTGTCATTGACAATTACTCATTTGTCTCTCATTTTATGCCCCATAGGGGGATCGCTCTTTATATAGAATATTAGAAATGGTGTCGCTTACACCGTACTCCATAAATGTAAGTGTTCCAACCAAATGTTCCACTACATTTGGGTACAAATAATTGTTGTAAGGCGTCATTCATTTATGTTATCTACACAGGTCTCCAAACTCTAGTGAACTGGAGTCTATTTTGGAAATTGAAAATCTCACCAATCAGATTAATGAAATTTTAGAATTAAACCCAGAATCTGAAATTGTTGTGGGTGGTTTTTTCAATATCCATAATAGCAACTCGCTGCACTACTCCAATGAAAATTCTCTCAGTCAAAATTTAATTGGGAAACAAGTTAAGCTTTTCGCTTCATTACGCCATCTTACTCAACTTGTTCAAAATCCTACTGGAATTCCCGACTGTGAAGACCAGATTGGTGATCTGCTGGACCTGTTTCTGACTTCATACCCTGAGAAATATAAGGTCTCAGTTAGCTCTCCTCTTGGTTGTTCCGATCACTGCTTGATTAATACTAACTTCGAGCTGAGCACTCACACCAGACAGAGGCCTGTACCAAAAAAAAATAGTTTGACGTTATAGCCATGCTAATTTCGAAGGTTTAAATGAATTTTTTAAAATTTTTGATTCGTCTTTGCGCTTCAGTAACAGAAATATTGACTTTGCAAACAATGCGATTAGTGAAATAATTCTTTTAGGAATTAAAGCATACATAACTCTTTGTATGAGAAGTATTAAAAGGTCACCCAAATCCTCGTTTAATCGCATTTGTGCAAATGCAATATCTAAAAAGAAGGAAGATTTGCAAACTTCAAACGAGAATTATAGGACTGAGGCTAATAGGGCGAGATATATCGGAATCAGAAACTAGTGTGGGGGAGTTATCAACAAGCAAAAGTTCTTGCACAACATATAACAATGACAAAATTGTATCCGATTCCAAAGAAAAAGCAGATTTTTTTGCAAAAATTTCGCCTCTAACTCATCACTGCCCCAGTCAACACAAAGACCATGTATTCTTCCCGAGGTCAACTGCTCCTTCGGTAGAATCTCTTTCAGAAACTCGTGCAGTTCTTAAAGCTCTCAAAAATTTAGATACAAAAAAATCAGCCGGTCCAGATCGTATTACCGCACAGTTCTTAAAAATATCTTTTCTACTATTGCGAAACCATTGCGCAATCTCTTCTATTTATCCCTCTCTTCGTGTAGATATCCTACCCAGTGAAAGACAGCGCATATTCATCTCATCCCCAAAAAAGGGGACAAAAGCGATCCCACAAACTACCGCCCTATTGCTATCACTTCGGTCCTTCCGAAAATAAGGGAAAATTTAATAAATAGAAAGCTTCTGAAATATCTACATAACAAAGAATTAATTCGTGATCATCAATATGCGTTCCAAACCCATCGGTCAACAGGTGATCTCATGACATACCTCTGTGAAAGGCTCAACATCAGCCTTCACCATTCTAGGGAGTCTGATGTTGTCACTTTAGATATTTCTAAAGCTGTTGACCGAGTTTGGCATGATAATTTGATTACTAAATGCAAAGCAATGGGCCTCGGTGGTGTATTTTCAAAATTTATTAGAGATTTTCTTTCGAATCGTTCGATTAGTGTCCTGGTTGATGGCTACTCTTCAGACCAATTCAAAATTAATGCTGGTGTCCCAAGGATTTGTTCTCTCCCCGACACTTTTCCTAATATTTATAAACGATTTATTAAGTTTAACTTCCAATCCAATCCATAGTTTTGCAGACGACAGTACGCTCGTTGCTTCGTAGGAAGGCAATGCCAGTAAATATTCTTCTTCGCTTGAGCTAAATCTCGATTTAACCAAAATTTCGAATTGTGACAATATTAATAGAATAGATTTTAGACTCTAAGAAAACTCAGTGCTGTTTAGTCTCTCGGAAAAGAAACACTTCGATCTCAACTTGAACTTTTCAAGGGGAAGTTTTGCACCATACGGGTGAGCTCAACATGTTGGGCATGGAACTAAACCAAAAATTATTTGGTGCAATCATATTTTTAGTATAGCTAAAGATGAAGCTAAGTGTATGGTTTCCTGTAGTGTTTCCTGTATCGTTGTAAAGCCTTCTTTTCATCTTCTGATCCCCTTAATATCTATAAAACATATATAAGACCGGATGGAGGACAATGCACAAATTTGGGCAGGAGCCTCCAAAACGGCATTGGGATTTCTCGATAAAGTGCAAAATAGAGCAATTCGTCTAATAAACGATCCCACTGTCGCCTATACGCTCTCTCCACTCAGTCTCCGTCGCTTAGCAAGAACATTTACCCTGTTTTATAGATACCTAGGGTTGGATTCTTGCTCTAATGAGATTTAAAGTTTGATGCCTTCTCTTAAAACATTCCAAAGAGAAATAAGGAGAGTTTCTGCTGCCCACCCCTATGTAGTTCAAATTCCCAGATGGCATAATTCAGCTTATGGAAATTCGTTTGTAGTACGAACATCGCGAATGTGGAACCATATCCCACCTCATGTGTCCGCAGAATTGGTGATGAATACATTTACAACGTTCAAAGATTCAAGGTGAATATGTACAACTTTGTTCACAATATGCCTGCCAGTTTGAAATCAATTTTCATTTCTTAACTAAACTTCCTCTGACCAGGTTGTACATGAGTACTAAAGGTCGTATAACCTTTTGTTTGGTCAAAAAAGGGAGTAGGTGTTTAGTGGGTTAAAGTCCCACACACTCATAGAGGACTCGTACTCGTTTTCACTCTTCTATAGTGTCTTTCAATGATTACCACCTGCCCTCGCAAAAAAAAAAAACCTCGAATTTGTTAAAAAACTACTGCGAGAAAGAGCATACTACTAGTACTAGTGATGAGTCCTATTCTTATAATGAATGTTATGAAGAAAATAGTGGATATTGTGATTTGGTTAATGTTGGCGACAGAGACGATTTATCAGAAGATGATGATGAGTGGTCAATGGAATCGTTCATTGATCTTCTCAGAGAATGGGCTTTGCGACATCAAATAACTCACGTTGTCTTGACTTACTATATGTATTTATATATTTACTATACATTTATATTACTTTATTTACTTTTTTTTTGCAAATTCTAGAAGTCAAATTAAAGAAATTTCAATTTTTAAAAATTTAAAATTAGCAAATTTAATTTTTAGAATTTAAATTTAACAAACCTAAATATTAGACCTTTCATTTTGACCCTTTGAAACTTTATTTCGTTAGCGTTGCCAACCGTAACCATGTGTCTAATTTAAAACGCGGTTACAACTAAAGTAATTTTATTACGATGTTGGCACTATTTACCAATATTATAAAGAACAAAACTACAATTATTTTAATTTGTTATTTGTTTATTGTATTTTGAAGGAACCAGCTTATTAATTTAATTTAATACATTATATTAATTTCATTCGAAATATTCTATTAATAAAATATTTCGTAAGTTTTTAAATTTTATTTTTATTCCCGGTTTTGAATATTTTTATAAAAATTAGAATAAGAAAAAAGAGCGAAAAAAAATGTTGACAGGAATTCAATTCTTACAGCACGTGAATTTCCTTATTTACTTAAATTTCTTTTCAGTATACTATATCATAACCTAAGTCAATTTTTTGTACAGAAAGATAAATTTTTCTCAGACAAAAATAATTTTTATCTACCCTAGTACTGAAATTGAAGAAAAATGTAAATAAATTCGGCAAATGGTCAAAGTTAAAAGTTAATTTTTTTTTTGCATAACCTTACTAAAGGCATACTGCAAAAATTTTAATAATATGTGAAATATCAAAATAAGAAAAAAAGATTTTCAAGAATTTATTCTCCTACAACAAAATTTCCCTCTGAGAAAATCTTCGAGACGTATTTTACATAAAATTTCATCGCGTAAAAACTTTATAGTTTTTTAAAGTTTTTATACCTTTTAGTTTATATTTGATAGTTAATTTGTAATTGTGTAGAATACAATTATGACAAGTACCTAAAAAAAATTGTATGAACTCGAGCTAAAAGACAGCTGCAAAATTCCCTAATATATGTTTAATTTTAATATCAACATACATTCATACATATATTTTTAGAGTATAAAGCTTTAAACTTTTTTTATTTCTTTTATTTTTTATTTTCAAAAGCTTGAATTTTTAAGGTTTTATTTTATATTGAGACTGCACACCTAGTTGTAATCATTATCATTGCCACCTGTTAGCACATATACCAAATAATATGTACAAATTAAATTATGTATACTTGTTCAAGACAAAATGTAGAATTTAAATTTGCGTGTCAATTTTACTTAGTAGATGCGTAATACATAATTTTTTTATTATATGTATGTACATAACACATACTGTCGCGTAGTCACATAACGCATATATTGAATCTGTTGATCTCTAATAACGATAGATGAATATGAACGAATATATTATTATATACGCATTTATGCAGTAGAATATTCCTACAACATTGCCTATTGCTTATAATTTTTTAAACTATAACATGATTATGTTATTAACTATAATATTATTATGTTTCAAACTATGCCATTTTTACCCAAAAAGTGTCTGTACATTTTTCATTAAAATGAGAAAAACCTAAAATTTTTATCTTTTTTTTAGTTTGGAAAATTTAGTCAGGAGAGTACGAAGACAAACCTTATATTAATATAAAATGTAGTTTTTGTAAATCACGGCAACATTTGAATGTATGACTACAAAAAATATATCTGGTCACATTATTTTGATATGCGAAAATAAAATTTATTTTCAATCTTCTTAACTAATTCGACTTTCTAAAACTTATACACTGTTTAATAAAGAGCAATGAAATATTAACTATGGTTAGGTTTCTTAAAAGAGTAATGTTGTAGAACAACTTTTTTATGTGCCCTCACCATTGGAGATCCTACAGCACCGACAGCTCTTCAAATTTTGAAAAAACTTCTTTTTAAATGCGTACATTTCAGGTTCTGTTTAACATATTTTCAATATAAAAAATACATGATTGTTTTTTACCTTTATAAATCAAACAGAATTTTTTTACCTTTAGTTTTTCTAATTATGTTTTTCTAATTACCTTTACTTATCCTAATTGATTGGCTAAAAATATGTGTAAAAATTGTATATGGATAAGAATGTAAGGTTTTCTGTTCTTTAAATATGTATGTAGTCATTTTTGATTAAATGATGTACAGAAATGTGAATATGTTTGCCAATTTAATTGATTAAGTTTATAGTATTTTTAAATATACGGATATTATACATACTATATGTACATATTTGAATGATATTTTATGGGAAACATGTTATACACATGCATCTTATATAGGTAGACCACATGTAAGTAATGCATTTGTGAATGATGACATGATGATTGTCTAATGTTGGAGATTGTTTCTGTTTTTTAACAATGGCCGAAAACGTTATGTTGTTAAGACTTAAACACAGTATTCTTAAGATACTTAATAAGGTTACTTTAATTACTGTTCTATATTAGAAATTTGCATTGAAAGGTTTTTATGGAATATTAGAAACAGTATAGATAAAAGTAAAGAGTGTTGGAAATATCTTTTTAATAATAATAACAATACACAAAATTAGGCAAAATATTATTAATAAGTGCTCGTGCGGAAATGGGTTAACAAACGTTAACAAACATTTTGTCACAGGCTTAATTTAGAACCATAAATTCATCCTGCCAAATTAGACAGAAATTAGAAACAAAATTTTTTTTTTGACAGTCTATCGTGTCGAAATGTGTTAATGTATCACAACAAAATTTATTGAATGAGTTTGTGTGCCAAAGTGCAATACTTGTTCAAATTTTCAATTGGTCAAATCGTTTAAGCACAACAACAAAAAATGAGAATTTCATGGCCTGAAGCCTGATGGGTTAATGTATCGTAACCAAATCAACTCAGAAAGCTTTTGTTATAAAGACCTACACTTTTGTAAATTTTCAACTCAATTGGTAAAACCGTTCAAGTGCGACAGCGAAGAAATTAAAAAATGTTATTGAGCCCTGGTGCCGAAACGGGTTAATGGATCGTAATCAAATCACCTCAGTGAGCTCCTGTAGTAAAGAGCTACACTTTTGTAAATTTTCAAATCAATTGGCAAAACCGTTTAAGCGCGACAACAAAGAAATTGAAAAATTTCATTGAGTCCTGGTGCCGAAACGGATTAATGGATCGTAACCAAATCAACTCAGTGAGCTCCTGTGGTAAAGAGCTACATTTTTGTACATTTTCAATTCAATTGGCAAAACCGTTGCACGACAACAAAGAAATTGAAAAATTTCATTGAGTCCTGGTGCCGATACGGGTTAATGGATCGTAACCAAATCAACTCAGTAAGCTCCTGTTGTAAAGAGCTACACTTTGATAAATTTTTAACTCAATTTGTCAAACAGTTTAAGTGCGACAACTAAGAAAATTACAAAACTTCATTGACCCCTGGTGCCGCAACGTTAATGGATCGTAACCAAATCAACTCAGTGAGCCCCTGTGGTAAAGAGCTACAGTATTGTAAATTTTCAACTCAATTGGTTAAACCGTTTAAGCAGGACAACAGAAATATTTAATGAACTTCCTTCGGCTCTCCTGCCCAAACGGGTTAACGGAACTTCATAAAAATTTGTCACAGGATTTTTTTCGAACCATAAAACCACCATACAAAATTGGACATAAATCGGAAACAAAAATTTTTTTGGAAGCCCGCCGGGTCGAATCCTGGTAACATATTGTACCCAAATTCGGCATCCGTCCAAAGCTAAGAAGAACATTTGTACAAATTTTCAACTCAATCGATCAAACCGTTTAGGCAGGACAACGAAAAAACGAAAAAGCTTTAAATGGCTCTTGGGCCGCAATGGGTTAATGAACCAAAACACCATATAGCCTATAACACTTTCCGGGGTCGTAGAAATGTTCCTGCAAAATTTGGTTGCAATCGAACTGGTGGTTTTTACGTGAAAAGGGCACAAACAAACAAACAAACAGAATTTCTGCTTTATATTTATATTAGACTAGCAGAGTACCCGGCGTTGCCCGGAGTATTTTATTGGCTTTATGAAATAAAAATTATTAACTTTTGTTTAATATAATTTAATTAATTTCTTTTGCGTTAATATAATTTAATTAATATAGATCATGTATTACTATGCATTTACAGATGCTGGCAGTTTATATTCTACTTTTTATTAGATTTAGTTAAATTGAATAAACAGAGCTAATAATTAGAGACAATTCTTCTACAAAAAATTTTTAAAGGAATCAATAATCTATTGAGTACACAATTACGGTGAATTTCCACAATATATTCTTTAATACCGAGACATAAAATCGCATTTCAATTATGACCATTATGTAGTACATTTTTTTTCGTAAGTAATGTCACTTCATGTTTTTGTGAATTACCCTATTAAGCACATTTTGAAAAATTTGTTATTAGATTCGCTCTGTCCCTCCGTCTGTTTACAAAACTTATATATTCGTTAATATTCGTTAATGCTGAAACATAAAATCGTATTTAAATTATAAAAGACCGTAATGTAATCAATTTTTTTTGTAAGTAATGTCACTTCATGTTTTGGTGAATTATCCTTTTAAGCACATTTTGAAAAATTTGTTATTAAGTTCGCTCTGTCCCTCAGTCTGTTAAAACTTATATACTGTTTAATAAAGAGCAATGAAATATTAACTATGCATAGGTCTCTTAAAAGAGTAATGTTGTAGAACAACTTTTTTATGTACCCTCACCGTTGGAGATCCTACAGCACCGACAGCTCTTCAAATTTTGAAAAAACTTCTTTTTAAATGCGTACATTTCAGGTTCTGTTTAACATATTTTCAATATAAAAAATACATGATTGTTTTTTATCTTTATAAATCAACCAGAATTTTTTTACGTTTAGTTTTTCTAATTATATTTCCAAATTGATTGGCTAAAAATATGTGTAAAAGTTGTATATGGATAAGAATGTAAGGTTTTCTGTTCTTTAAATATGTATGTACCTACTCATTTTTGATTAAATGATTTACAGAAATGTGAATATGTTTTCTAATTTATTTGATTAAGTTTATAGTATTTTTAAATATACGGATATTATACATGCTATATGTACATATTTCAATGATATTTTATGGGAAGCATGTTATACACATGCATCTTATATAGGTAGACCACATGTAAAGACCACATGTAAGTAATGCATTTCTGAATGATGACATGATGATTGTCTAATGTAGGATATTGTTTCTGTTTTTTAACAACGGCCGAAAATGTTATTTTGTTAAGACTTAAACACAGTATTCTTAAGTTGCTTAATAATGTTACTTTAATTACTGTTCTATATTAGAAATTTGCATTGAAAGGTTTTTATGGAATATTAGAAACAGTATAGATAAAAGTAAAGAGTGTTGAAAATATCTTTTTAATAATAATAACAATACACAAAATTAGGCAAAATATTATTAATAAGTGCTCGTGCGGAAATGGGCTAACAAACGTTAACAAACATTTTGTCACAGGCCTAATTTAGAACCATAAATTCATCCTGCCAAATTAGACAGAAATTAGAAACAAAATTTTTTTTTGACAGTCTATCGTGTCGAAATGTGTTAATGCATCACAACAAAATGTATTGAATGAGTTTGTCTGCCAAAATGCAATACTTGCGCAAATTTTCAATTGGTCAAATCGTTTAAGCACAACAACAAAAAATGAGAATTTCATGGCCTAAAGCCTGATGGGTTAATGTATCGTAACCAAATCAACTCAGAAAACTTTTGTTATAAAGACCTACACTTTTGTAAATTTTCAACTCAATTGGTAAAACTGTTCAAGTGCGACAACAAAGAAATTAAAAAATTTTATTGAGCCCTGGTGCCGAAACGGGTTAATGGATCGTAACCAAATCATCTCAGTGAGCTCCTGTGGTAAAGGGCTACACTTTTGTAAATTTTCAATTCAATTGGCAAAACCGTTTAAGCGCGACAACAAAGAAATTGAAAAACTTCATTGAGTCCTGGTGCCGAAACGGGTTAATGGATCGCAACCAAATCAACTCAGTAAGCTCCTGTTGTAAAGAGCTATACTTTGATAAATTTTTAACTCAATTGGTCAACCAGTTTAAGTGCGATAACTAAGTAAATTACAAAATTTCACTGACCCCTGGTGCCGAAACGGGTTAATAGATCGTAACCAAATCAACTCAGTGAGCTCTTGTGATAAAGAGCTACACTATTGTAAATTTTCAACTCAATTGGTCAAACCGTTTAAGCAGGACAACAGAAAAATTTAATGAACTTCGTTCGGTTCTCCTGCCCAAACGGGTTAACGGAACTTCATAAAAATTTGTCGCAGGCTTTTTTTCAAACCAAAAAACCACCATACAAAATTGGACATAAATCGGAAACAAAAAATTTTTTGGAAGCCCGTCGGGCCGAATTTGGGTAACATATGGTATCCAAATTTCTTCGACACCCGCCCGAAGCTCAGAAGAACATTTGTACAAATTTTCAACTCAATCGATCGAACCGTTTAGGCAGGACAACGAAAAAACGAAAAAGCTTTAAATGGCTCTCGGGCCGCAATGGGTTAATGAACCAAAACACCATATAGCCTATAACAATTTCCGGGGTCGTAGAAATGTTCCTGCAAAATTTGGTTGCAATCGGACTGGTGGTTTTTACGTGAAAAGGGCACAAACAAACAAACAAACAGAATTTCTTCCTTATTTATTAGATTTATGCATTATTAGAAAGTCGTGCTTATTTTCTAAAATTTTTTTCACATATTTTCTAAAAAATTTGTATTCGCATAAAGTTTTAATGCTAGAAAAGTTTAGAATTTTAGCATTTTCAACAAAACTATTTATTAAATATTTGTAAAAATATTTCATTTTATATTTTATTTTCTTAATTCATATACAGTTAATTTAAAACTTGCAAGTAAAAAAGTGATAACTAATATATTGCTGAAAGAGGAAAAAATTAAATTAAATTTTTTTGATATTATTATAAAAGGGTAACTTAAACTTGTAACAGCGCCGTTTTTATGTTTCTTGTTGGTTGCTAATGTATGAAGCTGTAACATTATTATGGCATAATTACGGAACTTAAATTGTAACACTTCATATAGCCACTGACGACACTAAAACGTAACGGTGACTAAATTGTTGCGCCTCTTGTTACGAGTTTCTAAGCAATGTAAGGTAACGTTACCGATTGATTACTTTATATTTCTGCTTGGGTCGTTTGACTATGCTTACGTGTCGAAATAATACAGAGTAATCTAGTGTGAAGATCAGGATTCCTTTGTCTTTGGATCCCCTCAACAAATTTGTTGCTAAGGTTAGCGATAAATGTGTTGGCTTGAAGCTCAAGCTTATTCCAGCTGGGGAAATTCCAAGGAGGCCTAGGGCGCGCATTTGGTTACCCAACATGAGCTTGGACAGAAAAGTGCTTCATTTTCTCAAGCTTCAGAATCCAAAAAATCCAGATAGATAATTGGAAAATAATTAAGGCTGAAAAGCCTCGAAAAACATTAAAGCCTGCCTGCTCATGGTAAATGAAGAGTGCCTAGAGTCACTCAAGAAAGCAGATTTAACATGAAGTTCGGCATAAGGTATGCTAAACTAAACTGGGCTCTGAGGTTCGGCATAAGCTATGCTAAACTAAACTTTCTGGGCTCAAGCTGATAAAGAGGATCCAGAGGAGGATCTAGCTGATAGAAGATCTTACGATCGACAGAGATCCTCTGGAATAGAATTCAATACCGGGTGCTGCAGCTGTGGAAGGAGGTAATAAAGCCAAGGGTAGTGCAGATTAATTTCAGGTACTCAAGAAGTGCTTTGGATAATTTGCTGATTTTCCTAAGCGAGGAAAATTTAGACATTAGCCTTGTTCAAGAACTTTGGGTCAGTAGTACTGAGATCAACGCGCTACATCATAAAAATTACAATCTTTTTCACAAAAAGGATACAGGTAAACCTAGAGCTTGTATTTTAGTAATAAAACACTTCAATTCTTTTCTTCATCCCGATTTTAGTTCATCCGATTTGACTGTTGTCAAAATGGACAGGCTAGGTGGAGAAAGTCTCCACATCTTCTCTGCATATATGGCTCATGACGATCCGTCACCATCAGGTGAAGTTCGAAAACTTGTTAACGAAGCAAGACAACCTTCTCATCGGATGTGACGTCAATTCTAGACATTCCCTATGCGGAAGTTCGGAGAATAATGAACGAGGTGAGTCTCTATTTGATTTTCTAATTAACACTAACTTTAAAATATGTAATAGTGGTAACACACCCTATTTTATCTTTCCAATTTCGGACAGATATAATGGGTGGAAAAAGGTAGTTGACATTACTTTATCTACCAACAATGATAACATTAGAGTTGCAATCTGATCTGTGTCAACTCAGCACTCCTATTTAAATTACAAATACATAGTGTTTGAAGTAAATCTTCAAATCAATGATTCCAAACCCTACAGAAACCCTAAAAGAACCGGGTTAAAATTCAGCCGGTTATTTTAGGGTTTCTGTAGGGTTCAAAAATAAAAAAACATAATAACAAAAAGAAAAGAAAAAAATTATCGAATAGGTGCATCTGTTATGTAGGATTTCTTTTTTTTGTTTTATAAGAACCTTGAGAAAATAACCAGAAATCGTCCATTATTTGTTGTTATTATTGTTGCATTGTATACTGTAAGGAATGAAAAAAAAAAATAAAAGAGAAATTAATTGCTTTTGGTATCTGTATATGAATAATAAAAACAAATTAATTTATATGAATAAATTTTTTTTTTTGAAATTTGTTATTTTGTTGATAATGATGACCTGAAATTTAAAAAAAAAAGTTTTTATTTCTTCTGAAATTTAACTCCCCGTATATTCCATTCTAATCCCAATTTGAAAAGCAAATTAAGAACAAACATTTTTTTTTATTTTAAATTCTATTTTAACTCATTTTAAGTTTTTAAAAAGCTGTTTATTAAAATTAAATTTAATATTTAAAAATTCTTATTGCTTATCAGCAATAATATAATTTGTTGTATCTTCTAAAAGCAGCAATTTTAATTTTTATTCACCAAATATAATTCTCTTTTTTCGAAGTTTTCTATGTTTATATTATGTAAGATTTTAGCGTATATGTCCGGCGCAAAAATGATGTAGTTATGGGTTTCAAAAACCCACTTTTCTTTCTTCGCTTTTATTATGTATTTCTTAATTTTTTCAACAATATAGACGTTAACAATATCAACAATACAACGTTCCGGTTGCATATCTATTTGCCATAAGAATTTTTTAAAACTATTTATGCTATTAATCGTTTTCATAGAGAGGGATGGCCCTTCCCTTCCCTTCTTAGAGAGGGATGGCCCTTGTTGAGGTTGATGTTGCTGAAGTTGTTGATGTTGTTGAAGCTAATGTTGTTGAAGTTGATGAGGTTGATGTTGATGTTGCGTTTATTGCTGTGGTTTTGTTGTGGTTGTTGCTGTTGTTGTTGTGGTTGATCCTTCTTTTTTTTACAGGAAGACGCACAGCATCATTAGACGTATTTTTTAGGAACATACTAATGAATTCTTGAGCCATTTTACTTTTTCTTAACATTGAATTAAACAGTAACTATTATACAAAATTTCACTGTATTTATACTTATGTTTTAAAAATGTTTAGAAGAATGGAAGATAGATTCAAGATTGTATTTTTTTAAGAACTATAATTAATTTGAATCACATTTAGACATTCAAATACAGTGTTGCAAATTCTAATTTCAATTCCTTTCTATTTTGAGATAATTTATAGGCAATTATTGTTTTTTTTATTTTGCTAGTTTTCAAATTAAATGCATTCCAATTACATTTTTGCGGAGTATTTTTCGATTAATTTTTCTATTTCTATTTTAAGAAAAATGTAACATAATTTATTAGAGTATATTTTTCATACAGTGGTGCTTTACAAATTTCTATCTTTAATTTGAGACAGGATTATAGGAGTGCATTACACTTAGAGGAAATATAATTGAAAAGTGCATTCCAATTACATTGTTGCAGAGTATTTTTCGATTAATTTTTATTTTTATTTTAAGTCAAGTTTAGAATGTTTAAAAAGGTTAAAAAATATGTTGATACAACAGGGCTTGATTTCATTTTAAACAGAAACAATGTTCAAAAAACTTATCCTCCAAAAGTTTTTGAATTCTGCCGAGTATATAACGCGTTACACAACTGAAAACGACTGTGCAGAAGTCGTTAAAAGTTAATAAAATTTATTATAAGACGAGTACCAAATAATGTGGAACCCACCAGCTGGATGAAAGATGCAGTGTTCGAAATTATAAAGTATATAACAAGTGATGTAAGTTCTATATGCAAAATAGGATTGACTTTCGGTGGAAAAACTTTTTTTGAGGAACTGCGGCCTTGCACGCCTGAGTTTTAAAACTGCCAGCGAACTAAAATTTCAGGATATTTGGGATGTAATATCAAAAGTGTTTCACAGCAATTCCGAATGTAAATTATAAATTTGTTTTTACACTATACATTTAACTTTTTCACATATCTAACATTTTCCTTTTCTATTTATTAATAAGGATTATTTCTATAAGGATTAAGTACAGACATCTTCTGTATAATACACAAGTTTAATTACCAGCTGGATTAGGTAGATCAAAAACAAAATTTATCAACTACGATGCTGAATGCCTACGAAAAAAAGCAGTCTTAGGAAAAATTTTGATAACTTTTTATCTTTAAATTAAAAAACTTATAAAACTTTTAAGAAACTTTAAATTACCTTCCTATTTTCATTGTGCTTACGGAAATATGGATTTAGAGTTATGAAGAAAATAATTATAACATAAATGGCTCTAGTCTTTATGCATCTGGGGGTATCGCGGTTTATATAAAAAACGGTTTTCTAGGTCATTGTACTTCAATTTCCTTAAGCATTGCTGACATAATCAAAATAAATTGCACAATTTAATGCATTCATTTTTTATTTTTTGTGTATATTGATTTAAAAATGTGTCTGTCGATTATTCAGTGTTTTTTAACGATTTTGATGACATACTAAAAAGTCAAAAAAAGAAAAATATTGTTGTAATTGGAGATATGAATAATCAAAGAATCACAACAAAAAAATTATTATTTATTAATGATGTCGTCACATGATTTAAATTCTATAAGAGATCTCCGACTCGTATTTGGGATTACAGTAGTATATGTATCGACTACATTTTTTAAGGTTATGTGATAAGAAATTCAGAATTAAAGCAAAATTATAAGTTCGGTATAAGTGAGCACAATATGATCTCATTAAAATTTCAGAATGTAACTTTTTCCAACGAAAACTATAATACAAAATATCAGAAGTTAGATATAATACAAGTTATAATAAAAGTTGTCAGAAATTCTTCTTTCAGAAAATTGGAAAAGGGTATCTCAAGAACCAAATCCATCTATTGCTTATGGATATGTTTTCAGATATATTTGTAAACCATAAAAGTAACTGTTCATTTAAAGTTTCTAGTGTTTCGAAAAATAAAAATAGAAACCGTGGATGTCAGATGAACTATTAAAAAAAACTAAATATAAAAATAGAGTAGGAATTAAATGTAAACGGGAATCAGGTAATTTATACCTGAAAGACCATTTTAAACAACTTTGCAAAAATATTTTTTTTTTTTTTTTTATTATTATTATTATTCATTTATTTTTCTTTACCATATAAAATAAAATTATATGGTAAAGCACTATTTTCCAAATGTACAATAATTTTGGCTATTTCTGCTCCATCTGTTGGTTTAAGAAAAATAGACTGATCAATCAGTCTGTTTTTTATTGTGTACTTTTCAGCGTCACTGATTTCATTTGCCAGTTTTTTCCCAATTTCGCTGAAGTAAGTATTGAATGAATTTGCAATTTCATAGCTATCACATGTTTTAATTCCATTACTAATTATTTATTTGAAAACTTTATTAGATTCAGTTGGCTTTTTCAGGATGCAATTATTAAGTACCTTCCAAATTTTTCTTTGGTCAGATCCAGCCAGATTTATTTTATTATTAAAATAATTCTGCTTGGCTTTGGTGATTTCATAAGTGACTTTGTTTTTCATCCTTTTAAATGATTCTTGCAGTTTCAAACTATTAGGGTTCTTTTTTAGATTTTTAAACAGTCTATTCCTTTTGTTGATAATACTTAATAATTCGTCTGTCACCCAAAGATTATCATTACGGACTCTTCTATGCTTTATTACTGACGAGTTCTTCTTTGCTCTTTGTAATATATTAATAAGATCTTCTACCATATCAACATTATTTGTTACAAGAAGATTTCTAGTATATTCTTTAAACATTTGATAATTTGTAGTAAAAATTTCTTTTTTAAATATTGGTTCTATTTTTTTTACAACTTTGTTTATTTTGACACAGATAGCTTTATGATCAAGATTTCAATATGATATCGAAATCAAAGTTTACTAGGTCTGAAAGAACGTGGTCAATAATTGTAGCAGAGTTATTAGTTACTCTAGTAGCGAATTCATTGTTTAGCTTGTTTTTGATACTAACTCCGTTAGATTCTAACATTGCTGTATAAGAGCTGGAGAGTTCCATTTCAGGTAATAGATTAATATTAGTATCACCTATCAGAACAATATTTTTATATCGATCACAAACTAAGTCTAGATGTGCTACAAAATCATTATTGTTTTCACTTGGTTTCTTGTAGAAAACAGAGAGTTTTAAAGCTGGAGTAGTGTTGCTTAGTGAAACAATTATTGTATTGAATTGCTCCAGCATTTTCAAGACCTTATACTCTAAATTCTGTTTTATATAAATTGCAGTCCCACCTCCTCTAGAATGATTATTGGAATTAAAAGATTCTAAGTATCCAGAAATTTGAAAAAATCTCTCTTCCTCCGAGAAAAGCCAAGTTTCACCGATCATAATGACGTCAATGTATTCTCTAGCTTTTACAAATAATTCAATTTCAACCATATTTTTTCTCAAACTTCTTGCATTAAAACGCACTATATTCAAATTGTGTAGTTTGTTAATTATCATGGTTTACCAATCAAATAATTTGTCCAATTCTCCCTAGTTTTTTGTAGGTGTTCTCTGTATTTTTTATCAATATGTCTCCTATAATAAGCTAAATCCTGAAGTACTTCTTTTTTAGTTACTCCTGTATGGTCATGGTAGATAAAATACAGATGACTTAGTTCTTTGTAGTTATTCGGTAATCCTTCTTGATGAATAAGTACCTTCAAACTAGTTTGAGTAATACCATCATAACAAATATCGTCATTGTCATGAAAATATGACAAAAACAATTTCACATTATTGTAGATTCTATGATCTCTAAATCTAGATAAGGTATAGGTATTATCACCAATTTCAACAGCTTTTCTTGTTAATCTAACAATTGGTGGACTCAGAGGATCAACAAAGCTAGAACTTTTATCTGTTTTATCGCCTTTATCATTTATATTAATTATTTTTTGATTGATTTGCTGATTTGCTGATTGAGTTTCTTCTTTGATCCAGTTTGTGTGGTTGTTACTTGGAACTTCCTTCTTTGAACTGTTGTTTTCTTTAGTACTCACCATATTTGAACCTTTCGTACTGAATTTGCTTCCGTTTTTATTTTCAGTTTTGCTATTTTTATTTTTATTAAGGGGCCATAATTTATGTAATAAATTCGGTTTTTTGTTGATTATAGCTTCTTTAAATTCGGTTTTTTGTTGATTATATTAGTTTAGAAATCAAAAATTTGAAAAGTAATTACTTTTCTGCTAAACCATAGAAATTCATTGGTAATTCTAAAAAAGAATGGGTGGTGATTAAAAATATTTTGAATGAAAAAATTTCAGATTCAGTTATAAACGGGATTGAAGTAAATAATGTAAAAATTTGTGACAAAGCTAAAATTGCAAATGAATTTAATGCTTATTTTTTTGAATCTTGGCTATTGGCTAAAAATAATAAAACTTCATGTACGGCTGATATTTTATATAAAAAAAAAACTGCTCCTTATACAATAGACGTGTTGAGTTACATTTTCAATATATTAATTTATAGTGGTATTTTTCCAAATTCATTGAAATGTGCTTAAATAATTCCTTTATTTGAAAAAGGTTCCAAGCTAAATTTAACTAATTATAGGCCAATTTCAATTCTGCTGTCTCTAGGAAAATTATTAGGAAAATTAATTAAAGCAAGAGTGATAAAATTTCTATCTGACACAAAGTTTTTTGATCAAAAGCAATTTGGATTTTTAGCCGGTAAATCTACTGAAGATGCAATTTTAAAGCTGTGTTTTGAATTATATTCAAGTTTAAATGAACATAAATGCACTTCAGCGTTATTTATTGACATTACCAAAGGCTTTAATATTATTGATCATAATATTCTTATTAATAAATTAGAAGCAGCAGGTTTTACAGCTTTTTTCTTGATTTTTCAAAATCTTATTTGAGCAACAGAAGACAAAAAGTTAAACTATATAATATCTTAAGCCAATTTAAAATCATTAATATTGGAGTGCCACACAACCCTTCAAAACCCTTCTTTTCACAACCCTTCAAAAGTAATATAACAGATTTTGCAGATGCAGATGATTGTTCCTTTCTTACAGTGAGCGTAATCTCGATTTATTTAAACGTGTTATGGAATTTGATGTGGATTTACTTAAAAATTGGTTCTTAATTTACAAACTTATAATAAGTGATAAAACTAAAATTATAATTTTTAGCTTAAAAAATTCTTCTAAAAGTGATCAAGACGTGAAGTTTTATACGGCTAATTGTGGTCGTTTTAAATGCCCTAATCATAATATCCACCATTCGGGTCAAGTAGTAAATAATTCGTGTTCGGAAGGTTGTTTAAAATTGAACCCATTGAAAATTACATGTATTGGGTACATGGGTATAATAATTGATAAAAATTTAAATTAGAAAACCCACATGGACAAGTTATATAAATATATGTTACTGTGTATTAGAAAATTTTATATATTGTGATCTTATTGTTCTAAAAAGCTTCTATTAAAAATCTATTATGCTCTGGTACAGTTTAAATTGAAGTATGCTGTAACGAGTTGGAGTGGTACTTACTTCTCTACAATAGAACCACTGCTCAATGCTCAAAAATGTATTCTTTGTATTATGCATTTCAAAAATAAAAATTTTTATTGCTGGCCACTTTTCAAAGATTGAAATTTACTTCTTGTAAGACACTTCTTTGCTTATAGCTCTCTATTTTAAAATTTATCAAAGATGAAAGTCACATGAGATTGTGAGTCTCAAATTCTTATAACTTAAGAATAAATAATAGAAATTTAGTCAACATATCTTTATCTAATAAGACTCACTATAAAAATTTTATTATAACATGGTCTCCAATTATTTTAACAATCTTCCGCAAAATGTAAGAAATAGTAATTCTATCAAAAAATTTAGCAAACTATGTGACTATTGAATTTAAATTATTTTGAAATCGAAATCTTAAATTAACTCGAGTCGAAAACTGAACACTTTATTATTTCCTTTTAGATCCAAAATGCACTGGATTTATCGAAGTACCGTATCATTTAAATTTTGTGAAATCTTTTTGCTTACATGGAAGATCGGTACTTGATATTCGAACAGATGTGGATGCTGAAAGATTTCTATTTTATGTTCTTCTTTATTTCGCATGAAAACATGTTGTGAATTGATGAAGCTATTAAGTAATGCCGATGATATTCAACTTAGTTTAACAAAAATCTATTGACATTCCACCTCAATTTAACCTTTTTAACAACTATAATTCAGTGTCTTTCAACTATAAAAATAAATTCTCAGTTGACGATATAATTGATTTTAAATGGGTTGTTTTTAATGAAATATACAAGAAAATAAATCCTGCTAAGCTTCAAATTCCAACATATTCAATTGACATGCACATAAAAAGAATAAATGAAAAGAAAAATATTCAAAATTTTAAAGATCACATTTCAAGGTTATACTTCGACTGTGAATATAAAGATGTATATGATAAAATTATTTCTAAAGAAATTTTAAACTACTTATACTGTTCTACTTATCCCTTTTGTTCATGCATATAATAATATTATTTTTGTAAATCGCCACGCTTTTATTAGCATTAAGTTAAATTTAAAAATCAATTTATATACAACTATACGCCACTAACGTGAATTTTCTACTGTATAGAACAAGATTTAAAGCTGTATTGTAATAATGCAATGAATGTTTATGAAAAATAATCCATTCTATATATAAATATTTGTTTTGAAATAGAAAAAAAAAAAAATAAAAATATAAAAATTAAACAAGAAGCTTCCAGCTAGTCTAATATGTGTTAAACTGAAAAAGAAAATTATTTAGAAAACTTTTTAAACGTAGAGTAAATTAAGTTAGAATATGAAAAAATTCATAATAATCCTGGCTTAAGATCATTTGCCAAATTAATGTTAAACTAATTTTGGGGTAAGTTAGGTCAGCGAGAAAAACAACAACAAACAATGATTGTAAATCGATCTTTTCAATTGTATGAGCTGTTACACAACGACACAAGCGCGACTTAAACTGTATAGTTATTTAGAACAGCTTAATGATGGAGTATTTACTGTATTATGACACAGATTCTGTCATGTACATAAGCAAATCAGGATAGAAAGATCCATCAGTAGGAGAATACATTGGTGATATGACTAATGAATTAGAATATTATGGTTCTGGAAGTTATATTACAGAATTTGTTAGTGGTGAACCGAAAAATTATGCATATAAAGTACTTTGTACAAAATATAATTCTGAAAAAGTAGTATGCAAAGGTATTTCTTTAAATTATACTGCTGCAAAACAAGTTAATTTTGAAAGTATTAAAGATGCTGTGTTGAATTTTCATGATAGAACAGATATATAGGGTCTTTCAAATTGAGCAGAGGATTGAACGCACCCATATTACATTAATTTATTTATTTATTTCATTTCATTTATCAATATACCCTTAGACGGTAAGTCTATACAGTGGGTATATGTTGAAGATATTGATTAACAAACATAATTTAATAATAAAATATATTTCACGCGCGTTTAAATAGAGATACAAATGAACAAAATTAGATAGTAATGACAAATTTAAAATATTGACAGCAAACAGAAATAATTCATAAATTTAACACAAAGCAAATCAAATGAGTTAAGTATTCAAAGCAAAGCCGGAAAAATTCACCATGTGTCTGAGCTCGCTTAATATTGATAGGTAGAGAATTCCATAGAGAAGGTATTTTTATAAAAAAACACAAATGTCTGACTCTAATTAAGTGTCTGGGTATATTGATTTGACAAGATCTAGCTGATCTGCCAAAACCAATTTAGCTATATAAATACGTAGGGCATTTATTGTTTATTAGTCTATACAGAAAAGCAAGATATTTAAAATTCATATAATTATCAAAAGTACAGTTAAGTATAAATTGAGATACATCAGAAATCTTATCAAAACGTCGACGATTAGAAACACACCTCGTGCATGTATTGAAAATAATGTTAAGTTTATTCTTCTCGACGAAACTCATAGAAGAATGTCATGTCATACATCATTTTGACAGTTGAAGATTTGCCATTTATAAAAATTGGATCGTATACATTACAACAACGTGTTGAAATTATTGAATTATTTCATGAAAATGGTCGTTCTGTAAGAAATGTATATCGCAAATTACGCGATGTTTATGCTCGACATAATTTTCCAACTGAGCAACAAATTGGTGATATTGTGCGGAAATTTCAAGAAACTGGTGCAGTACAAGATCGAAAAAGATATCAGTATGCTCGTGGCGATCGTTCACAAGAAAATATTGGTGCTGGGAGTGATAGTGTTATAGCTGACCTCACCATGTCAATTTCCCGACGTTCGCAACAATTGGGGCTCTCTGAGTCAACTGTATGGCGTATTATGCACAAATATTTAGCGTTGAACACTTATAAAGTTCAATTGACACAAGAATTACTGCCACAAGATCATTCCATGCGTCGGGACTTTGCCAATTGAATACTGGAACAAAACGACAATTTTGCAAAAAAAATCATCTTTGCGGACGAAGCACATTTCAAGATCGGTGGCTACGGTAATTAATAAACCTGCCATATTTTGGGAAAGAAACACCCTCCCGTTAGACTTCTATCTATTTGACACCGTTAGACTTCTATCTCAGAGGCTATGTGAAAGGACAGTTCTACAAGGATAGTCCTCGAAACATTGAAGTATTGAAAGCTGGAATTATTCGAGGTATTGGTGAGATAGAACAACTATGCCAGAATGTGGCCGAAAATTTTAATAAAAGAATCAGGTACTGTAGAGACGCAAGAGGTGGTCACATGGAAGATATCATTTTCGGAGTATAAATGGCAAACATTGTGTTTCAAAAATAAATAAAAGCTTTTTCAGTTTCAATTCAAATTATATGTTTTTTAATTATTTACTTTTTTGTTACTTTATTTGTTTGTACTACTTTTACTATATTTGTAATTTCGGATAATATTAAAAGACCAAAAATCATGAGGTGGTTACAACACTAGAAACTAAGCGATATCAACCAAGATCAGAAAGGCGTCGAATGTTGGAAGATCACAGTTCTATACCATATGGGTATAAGAGAGAAAAGATACAATAAAATATGAGTTTGTATTTGTATTATAAATTTATTTAAAGAATAAAACATACTTTAGTTAAACTTGAATTGATCGGTTGATCGTCGGTTTGACATCATTGTTTAAGAAAATATTATTTACTTATTGCTAGTTAAAAATTTAGTTATGTAATTTCTAACTAATTAATTCAATTGCTTTATTTTTTATTTTTCTTTTTATCTACTTTTTATTTTGTTTTTAATTTAAATTACACTGTTAAAATTTTAATTTTAAATTAGAGGTCAAAGAGCAAAATAAATACTGAACAAGTTTTTTACTTTGGCCGCATTTCAATGGCGGCATTAGGATAAGTACTTTTTCTTTTTTCTTTTATGTATCAACACATTTATTTATATTTATATTAGTTTTTGAATTTGTGTTTTTCATTTAATTTCACTTTTATTTTTGATATACATATTTATTTAATATTCATTATATTTAAGATCGATGACATTATTTTATTTTTTTAAAAATTTACTAATTAAACGCGCGGTTTTTTTGTTTACAATAAATTAATTTTAATTTTGTTATTTATTTTTTGTTTGTTCTTTTCTTTCTAATATCTTCTAGTTGTAAACAAAGCAAAAACAATATCCTTCTTACTCCATTCCGTTCATGAATGTCAATGTTCTAATTTCTTTTCAATAATTAATACCACCATAACTTAAACTGCAAATTTAATCTGTAATTTCTTGTAGTTTTTATTTATTTTAACTTACTTTTATTTTATCATAAAATATATTGAGAAGAGTTTATTATTATTGAGAATTTTATACTATTATTTATAATAGTGTGTGTAAGTATTAACTTAATTAAACAATAATTTTTATTCGTTATAGCGTGCTCTTTTTTTCTGTATTGCACGTAAGGTTTACTTTGGGTGTGTTTTTTGGTTGTAACTGCGTTCAATAAGGTCACTTCACAGTGTATGCTAAAAACTGTTGAACGTTTTTATAAATCATTTACACATTCAAGGCAAACATTAAAATTTAATTTAATTTACAAATAAAGAAATTGTTGTCAAGGTCGCGGTATTCATATCGTATACATATAATTTTTTTTTATTAATTTAAATTTTAATTTAATATTTTACTTTTTTATTTAATTTTAAATTTTATTTTTTTGATTTTTACTTTTATTTTAAATTTTACAAAACTACCAATTTGAATGTAGATTTCTGCAACATACGCGGTTTACAGACGAAATTCAATGCCGTCGCTTGCCATTTAAAATCCAGCAAACCATCAATTTTTCTCCTATGCGAAACTCAAGTTAATCGCCAGAATGATAATTTTAATATTACACATTTTAATGCTACACACTCGTTTCACATTTCGTGTCTAAAAGAGGTATCTATATTAAAATTGACATAGCTTTCAACACTCTTAATAAATTCAAATGTTCTAGCCCAACCTTCCACTATATTTGGGAATCCTAAACCTTAACCTTCCACTATGTCTAAAAATAATTGTTAGAAACCAGGTAATACATTTCTGTTGCATACATAGATCACCCAAATCGAGTGAAGAAGAAACTGTTGTGTAAATTGAAAATCTCTCAAACCAGATCAACGAAATTTCGGATTCATATCCAGAAACTGAAATTGTTCTGGCGGATGATTTAAATATTCATAATAGAGGCTGGCTTCACTTTTATAGCAACACTTCTCTGAGTCAAAACTCAATTGGGAAACAAGTTGAACTATTCTCATCTCTATTCCATCCTTCTTAACTTGTCAAAAATCCCACTAGGATTCCGCTCCGTGGTGATCAAGAAAGCCAACTTTTGGATCTGTTCCTGACCACACACCCTGAAAAATATGTGGTTTCAGTTGGTTACCTCCTCGGTGGCTCCGACAATTGTTTGGTTAAATCAAGTTTCCGGGTAGGCCCAATTACCAGTCAAACGACTCCTTCCAGAAATTTAGTATGGCGCTATAGGAATGCGAACTGGGATAGTCTCAACAACTTTTTCAGATCTTTTGATTGGTCATTGTGCTTCCGCGATAAGTAAGTCGACTTTGCTGCAAATGCGATTTGTGAAACAATTTTACTTGGGATGACGTTATTTATTCCTCACTCAATGAGAGCTATATAGTGGTTCGGAACAGATGCAAGAGAGTTATCAACATGCAAAACTTCTTATTCAACCGAAAGTTGAAACGCAAACTTCTCCACATGATATTTGCAAAAAGTTTAAAAGAGGACTTTAGCAGGTCTTCTTTTCCTCCGCTTATTGATATTAACAACAGAATTGTATCAGATCCCAAAGAGAAAGCGAACTTGTTTGGCAAGCAGTTCTCTTTCAACTCGACACTGCCTTAGTCAACTTTAAAGCCACCATTTGTTCCTGAAGTTGACTACTCCTTCGGTAAAATTTATTTCAGGACAAGAGCAGTAATGAAAATCTTGAAGAATCTTGATACAAAAAATCAGCCCGTCCAGATGGTATCACTACCATGGTTCTTAAAAATACCTATTCAAGTATTTCAAAACCTCTACACAACCTTTTCTATCTCTCCTTTACTTCGGGTATTCACCCTACCCAATGGAAGATTGCGAAAAAAAGGTAATAAAAGGCAACCAAAAAAAGGTAATAAAAGCGATCCCTCTAACTAGCGTCCTATTGCTATAACCTCGGTTCTTCCCAAAGTAATGGCGAAAATAGTAAACCAGAAGCTTTATATAGAAATATCTGGATCGTAGAGGTTTGCTTCATGTTCGACAATACGGGGTCAGAGCCCGCACTTCAACAGGTGTTCTCATAACTTACCTTTGCGAAAACTTGAATATCAGCCTTCATCATTCTGGTGAGTTTGATGTAGTGGCTCTGGCTATTTCTAAAGCTTTTGACCGAGTCTGGCATGATGCTTTATTAGCAAAATGCAAACCATTAGGATTAGGTAGAGTATCCGTTTGTTTCACAATAAAACAATGTTTTCTTGTAATTAAGCTTTTATTAATGATAAAGAGATCTATTGACGAATTCTTTATTTTGCAAAAAGTAGATAGCCTTCTTTCTGAGAATAATAACTCCATTTCGCATCGACTAATGTTAGAACCTAGACTATACATTGGTGAATTAAATCTTCATAAAAGATGATGGGATTTCCAAGACCTGCACAAATTTGTATCAATTTCGCTCATAGGTGAGTATCTATCGCGAAGTTTATTTAGCAATAAATACTTACTGGAGTACTTACTTTTCAAATAAAGTTTGCGTTTGTTTTGTTCTATTTATATCATCTTGAAAAGAAGAAAGTTGTCTTTTCATAGCTAAATATTGCTGATTTCCATGCAGTTGCTCGCGTTTAATTATGTTAAGAGTTGAATCCGATATGGAAGTTTGCCTTAGAAATAATGCTTCCATGTGACTTTCATTTTCTTTAATCTGACTAATATCTGTTTCATATTTTTCAGCAAATTCTTCATCTAGGACTCCAAAGAGGCTATGTGCTACATTTCCAATAATTCCAAGTGCAGCTTTTTTCTTCTTAGGTGGAGTTTCGTTTTTCTTATAAATTAAATAATTAGCGTTTTCTAACTCTTCTAAATGATGTTGTAATTGTGCTATAATAGGTTTACAATGATCTTCGAATTCAATATCAGCAGAAAATGTGTCGCATGTTTCTTTTAAATAGGTTATAGAATTGGTTAGCATATTAGTTTGAGTTCCTTTTGGGTGTGCTTGTGTTTCCTCTTGACAGATGAATAATTAGTTTCATTTTTATTTTTCAATGTATCTGCCGTCGTTTACCATTACTGCTGCGTCATAGCTAGAGTCATCTTCATTCTCTATAATTGGCAATAATGATAACTTGGTTTTAGATCTTTTCAAAATTTTTGAGGATTTTATTTTTAGAGTAACAACTCTAACAAAACCGTTATCATCGCAAGTTATTTCAATCACTCTTCCAAGTGACCATCGTGTTGGTGGCAAATTGTCTTCCTTTATTAGTATTATGTTACCAACCTTCAAATTTGATTGCTGATGAGTCTATTTTGGTCTTTGTTATAATTTAGACAAGTATTTTTAGACCACCTTTGCCAGAACCTCTGATGAAGCTGATTCAGAAGTTGACATCTTGTTAGTAAATTAGTATTTTCATTTAAAACATTCTCTTCAGGCACTGTCAATAATGGTGCTCCTATTAAAATGTGTCCTGCTGTTAAAACTTTCAAGTTTTCTGGATCATTATTTAATGGACATAGTGGGCAAGAATTCAAACATACCTCAATTTTTACAATCAAAGTTGTAAGTTCTTCGAAAGATAATTTTATTATTCACTTCATATGGTATTTGGTTGATTTTTACCAGCCTCCCACAGGCCGCCAAAGTGCGCTGACGCTGGTGGTATGAAGTGTCACTGAATTCCTTCTTTGCATAACGAATTTTTATTTTCGTTTCGATAGTTTGGTTGGTTGAATAAATCAGCTAAAATTTTAAAAACACCAAATTTAAAACATTACCTGAATGTACAGTATCCAGCATCCAGCAGTCATCCTCATGATGTTCATGCAATAGTTATTTTATATTTTATTTATTAATTTTTTTAAAAACTATTATAAACATTGTGATTGTTTACTTTTGGTTTTTTATATACTAAATGCAATTGTGAAAACCTTCAGTTTTGACAATTAAAAGCAAAGCAGTACTTTTAAAACTTTTTATGTTTTATTTGCAAATAAAATGTAAGTTTCAAGTCTGATTTTATGTTTCAATTTCAATTTTAAAATTAAAACAGTCATTATATTTTTTATGTTATTTACTTAGTATATAAAGCTAGATTTAAATGAAAACAGCTAACTAACTTAGTATAAATACAGGCGTTCTAAACAATATAAATTAATTCTGAGAAGTACGCTGAAAAGGAAAAGATTTAAATTTAAAGAAAAAAAAAGCTAAAAGAAAAGATTTATATTTATAGTTTTTAAGTACAGAATTATATTTTTATTTTTTTTAACTATAATAAAATAGTTTATAACTAATTAGAATTAAAAGTTTGAGTTTGAATTTTTACTACGAAAATGATCTACATTTAAATATTCTCTACATAACTAATAACTTATTTTCTACATTAAATTCACATCTTCACGCTACGAGTGATAACTGGCAGATCAATCATTGTGTATGGATGAGTTGTCTAAGTTGACGATTAAACAGCTGCAAGTATTACTTTAGGAGAACGAGTTATCCAGAAAATATAATTTAAAAATAAATCTAGTAACGAGATTATACGACACTTATCTGGCAAAAGGTTTAAACGACGAAAGCATCTCCAAACTATTTACCAGCGATAGCAACGAAAGCAGTAACAACAGCAATAGTGATAGTAACAGCTCTGTAATAAGTGTAAAAGAAGAATTTGAAATGCCTGATACCAACAACAACTTCGTGTTTAAGGATATAGAGTATTCGCTCGAGAAATTCAGCGAGTCAGGTAAGAATAATGAAATTGGGATGAAAGAATTCCTGGAAATTGCTGAAGTATGTGGATGGAATGACATACAAAAATACCTTTATACTAGAAGAATCCTACAAGGTGCGGCAAAATTAGCAGTAGAGAGAAGCACTAGTATTGCATATTTCCAGAAACTGATAACATGATTAGAAACGGAATTTAACAATAAGCCATCCAGCATTGAAATGCATCGTATATTGGAAGAAAGAAGAATGAGGCCTACAGAAAGTCTGCTAGAATATTTTTATGAAATGAAGAACATTGCTAACAAAGGTCAGGTGGGTGACAAATCTTTGATTGCATACATCATCAGTGGTATCAATGACGATGTGTGCAATAAAACAGTGTTATATGAAACTACAACGCTAAGCGAATTAAAAATTAAATTTTCAGTATACAAAACAATCAAAAATGCACAAATGTTAAGCAATAAACAAAAACAAAATTACGACCATCTCGTGCTGATTTCTCAAGTCAACAAAGATCCAAATGTAAAAATTGTGGAGCATTGTCACATTTATCAGACAGTTGTCCTAATAAACAAAGAGGTAAACGATGTTTTAGCTGCAATCAATTTGGTCATATATCATAATAGTGACGAAACAAAACCGGTAAAGTAAAAAATGTGAAAGGAATTAGCAATGAGAATATGATTCCAATAACAATTCAAAACGAAGGTTTCATAGCATTTGTAGAAAATGGTAGCGATGTGTCGCTCATACAAGAAGCTGTACAGAAGCTGTGGCGTGCAAATTTGTAACAAACAACAAGTTATATTAAAAGGTTTTGGAAATAACTTATGCACGACAATTGGTTTGGCAATAGTGACGATAAGAGTCAAGTCTATTTTAAATGAAATAAGATTCGAAGTTGTTCCTGATCATTATATGGCGGATAATATTATATTGGGTCGAAATTTTCTGCAAAAAGTAAAGATAATCATAGATCAAGGAAAAGTTTCTATAGAAGAAAATGTAAGAAAATTTGAAATGGTGGAGAATGAAATTTTTAATATAGATGTTGAGTCGTTGCAAAATCATATGAGTGAAATTGATATTAAATCAAGAAATCCTGAAATTAACAAAATAATTCTTGACCTGTTCAACATGTACGAACCAGATAAAATTGTGAATTCATGCATCCAAATGAAAATAGTCCTGCAAGATGAAGTTCCCATATATCAGAAAGCAAGAAGATTACCCCTAGTAGAAAGAGAAGCAGTGAGAGATCAAATAGAACAATGGTTGGAAGAAGGCATAGGGGAAGAAAGCATTTCGGATTTTGCTTCTCCAATAGTGTTGGTAAAGAAGGAAGATGGGACAAATAGATTATGCGTGGATTACCGTAAGTTAAATTTTGAAATAATAAAAGATAGATATCCCTTGCCAATTATTGAAGATATTTTGGAGAGGCTATACGACGCAACAATATTCACAACATTGGATCTAAAGAATAGATTTTTCCATGTTGACATTCACCAGGAAAGTAAAAAATATACATCATTTATAACCCCAGACGGCCAGTATCAATTTAATAATGTACCATTTGGCCTTTGCAACTCACCATCAATTTTCCAAAGGTTTGTGAACACAACTTTTCAAAAATTAATTCAGCAAGGCCAAATAATTATTTATATTGACGACATGATAATCCCATCGTCAGCTGAAACAGAAAATGTTAACGTGCTAAGAGAAGTACTTCAAGTAGGAAGAAAAACGGGCTACTATTTAAATGGGAAGAATGCGTGTTTTTGGCGAAAACAATAAAATTTTTGGGACACATAATTGGAGGTGGGTTTATGAAACCATCGAATGAGAAGTTGAAAGTAGTTAAGCATTTTTCTAAACCTACAGCAATAAAGAATATCCAAAGTACTCAAATATCTCAAATACTCAACAATCGCGAGGCCCTTATCAGATATGCTAAAAAAAGATGCTAAATTTCACTTTGGACAGCAACAAGTCGAGGCTTTTGAAACACTAAAGAACATCCTATGTAACGAACCTGTTTTAAAGTTATTTAATCCTAATTTAGAAACAGAGCTGCATACAGACACAAACTTCAATGGATATGGCGGCATACTACTACAAAAACACAATGGGAATTTTCATCCAGTATTTTACCTAAGTTTCAAGACAACAGCGGCGCAGAAAAACTACACAAGTTCTAGCAATTGTCAGATGTTTAGAGATATTGCGGGTGTACCTCCTGTGGATGAAGTTCAAAATTTATACTGATTGCAAAGCTTTCCAAGCAACTATAAAGAAGCAACACGTATGTACAAGAATAGCAAGATGGGCGATCGCACTGCAAGATTTTGATTGTGTTGTTCTAAATTGCCCTGGAACTGCCATGAAGCATGATGACGCATTAAGTCGACATCCAGTGGTGCTTAGAATTGAAGATGGTGCACTTAAAAGGATAGAAACAGCACAACAAAGCGATCGGTTCTGTAAACCTGTAAGTACAATTTTGAAAGAAAAAGAATATGATAATTTTAAGCTTAGAAACAACATCCTTATACAAATTCGTAAATGGTGCGTATTTGTTGGTGGTATCAAGCAATTCAGCTAAAGAATTGATCGAGCAAGTATATAAAACAGGCCATATCAACAGTAAGAAAGTGATAACAATTTTAAGTCAAAACTATTTTATACGGCATTTAACTTCAAGGATCAACACATTTATCAGAAATTGTATACCATGCATTCTAGCGACAAGAAATGCCGGCAAGAAGGAAGATTTATTAAATCCAATCGATCTGTAAAATCCGTAACATCTGCTGAAACTCTGCAAAAATTAGAACTCCAATCAATAGTTTTTGGAGACCCAAGAAGGATTATTTCTGACAAGGGTACAGCTTTTTCATCCAACGAATTCCAGGATTATTATAAATCAAATAATATTGAGCATGATAACGACGGGTGTTCCCCGTGGAAATGAAAAAGTTGAGAGGCGGAATAAAACCGTTATAGAAATTTTGAGAAAAATGTCAATCGAAGAACCAACAAAGTGGTATAAACATGTACTCTTAGTACAAAAGTATATAAATTCAAATATTAACAGAAGTATTAACAGATCACCTCTAGAAGTTATGTTCGGAATTAAAATGAAGAATAAATTCGACATTAATCTTAATAAACAAATGGAAGAAATGTTATTAGAGGCAAATGACGAAGAAAGAAATGAAATACGCCAAGAAGCCCAAAACATTTAATAAAAATAGAAAATTGGCAAGAAAGTATATGATGCATGATCTGGTAGCCATTCAGAGAACCCTATTTGGAAATGGGTTGAAGTTATACTCAAAATTTTTAGGGCCCTATGCCGGTACGGCCGGTACGAAGTAGCAAAGGTTGGAAACCATGATGGACCTATTACAACTTCAACAGCTGCCGATTATATGAAGCCATGGATCACCGACGACTCAGACGCAGATAGCAGTAATATTTCTTTTTCGTCTGGGTCAGACGACGAGCAGATTGGCCGAGTGTAGTATTCTGAATATTTAACCTAAAATAGAAACAACACCTTTTCGAATTAGTAATAATTAAATTTAAAGCATTACCTGAATGTACAGCATCCAGCATCCAGCAGTCATCCTCATGATGTTAATCCAGTAGTCATTTTATATTTTATTTATTCATTTTTTTAAACACTATTGTAAACACTTTTACTTTTGGTTTTTTATATACTAAATGCAATTGTGAAAACCTTCAGTTTTGACAATTAAAAGCAAAGCAGTACTTTTAAAACTTTTTATGTTTTATTTGCAAATAAAATGTAAGTTTCAAGTCTGATTTTATGTTTCAATTTCAATTTTAAAATTAAAACAGTCATTATATTTTTTATGTTATTTACTTAGTATATAGAAGCTATATTTAAATGAAAACAGCTAACTAACTTAGTATAAATACAGGCGTTCTAAACAATATAAATTCATTCTGAAAAGTACGCTGAAAAGGAAAAGATTTAAATTTAAAGAAAAAAAAACTAAAAGAAAAGATTTATATCTATAGTTTTTAAGTATAGAATTATATTTTTATTTTTTTTAACTATAATAAAATAGTTTATAACTAATTAGAATTAAAAGTTTGCGTTTAAATTTTTACAACGAAAAAATCCATTTTTCTACAAGTTTGATTTTTCCAGAGTTTGATTATTACCTTCATGTAAGGAGTGCAAATGAGCATGCTTTATGACCAGGTCAGTTAAATCGCTTTTGTAAGGCAATATTAACAGATGTTTGTGTTTATATGAAAGTTCAGATTCAGATAATCTGCCACCTAAGCGAATGAGATGTTTAGCATCCAAAAATTGGTTCAGACTTAATAATCTGCAAGTCTTATGTAATGAGATACCTTTTGACCGTTGCTTGAATTCCTCATGAAAGTATTGTAATTGAGTGACCTTAACTAATGCTATCAACGAGTTCTCTATTGCATCTGTTGTCAATACTCCAGTCCAAAATCGGATGCAATAAGCTAAGATCCGCTTTAATTTTGTTAAAGATGAGTAGTTATGAAGTAAAGTCTCAACCAAGGAAGTATCCATGTTAAGGATATTAACAACAAATTTTTGTTTTAATTTCCGAACTTGATTTGCTTACCGGTATCTTGGAGGCCTTAAATTCCTCTTGTTTTAACCATGTAGGACCTTCCCACAAAAGTGTATTGTTTTCTAATTTTATTAGATAAATACCTCGTGAAGCTAAATCAGCTGTATTACTTGGTGAATTGAGGTGATACCAACTTTCCGGGCAAACGAGGGCCTGAATTTCAGCTACTCGATTCCCAACAACTGTTTTCCAACGGTTTGGAGTAGATTGCAGCCATGGTAATACAATAGTTGATTGGACAGACGCAAAGTTTTCTAGTAATATAGCTAATAATAACGCTCCGTTTAATTCTAATTAAGGTAAAGAAAGTTGAGATCTTAAAGGCGCTTGCAGCTATGAGTTTTACACTAAAATTTCCTTCGTTTGTTATTGAACTAAGGTATACAACAGCGCCGTAAGCTTTTTCAGACGTATCAGGAATTCCGTGTATTTGGCATTTTCGGATACCATCTCCATAACCAATCCATCTACAAATTTCTATTTTTCTTAACGATGGTAGCTCATTTCTAATTTTTTGCCATTCCTTAAGAATGTGACTTGATACTGGCTGATCCCAATCAGTCTTTTTCAACCATATCTGTTGAAATAATAATTTGATTTTTATGGTAACTGGAGAATGGAGATAGCAATCCAATTGGATCAAAAATTCGAGCAGTCTCGGATAAGATAGATTTTTTCGTATATACTTCTGAAATTTATTGAATATTTATGTTGAACTTTAGTTTGTCGCTTTTTGAAACATAATTGATGAGGCCCTAACGGCTTCTCCGTCATCAAATGTTTTATTATTTGCACCGTCTCTTCACTCAGGTGGTATTTGTTTTAATAAACGAGAATCATTGGAATTCCATTTACGTAAATTGAAATCTCCTGTCTTTAACAAGTTAATTAATTTAATGCTTGCTGATGCTGTTTCTTCGTAACTATGTGCTCCTGAAACGACGTCATCCACATAGATGTCCTTACAAATAACCCTTGCCACCAAAGGATATAATTGGCCATCATCTGAAACTAGTTGACGCAACGTTCTTATAGCGAAGAAAGGCGCTGGTCCAGTTCCATAGGTAACGGTTGTTAACCTATATTCCTTTATCGGCTAGTTTTGAGATTTTCTCCAAAGCGTTCTCTGAAAGTTTTGATCTAGGTCATCTATTCGAATCTGGCGATACATTTTCTCAATATCCGCTGTAAATAGCACCTTATGCTTGCGCCATCGCATCAATATATTCTGCTGTAAGTTTTCTCCAATCATCATTATATCGTTAAGACTTTTGGATGAATTTCTTTTGGCCGAAGCATCAAAAACTACTCTCAATTTAGTTGTTGAGCTGTCGTGTTTAAATACTGCATTATGAGGTAGATAATATTTGTTTTCGGTATTTTCAGAATCTGGAACCATATGACCTAACTGAATATATTCCGCCAAAAATTCCTTGTACATAATTTCCAGCAAGTTGTTAGATTTAAATTTTCTCTTCAGTTGAAATAGCCTTGCAAGTGCTAATTCTCTAGACCCCTGTATTTCATTAAAATTGGAATGTTGGCGAAATGGTAATCGTACAGTATATGTTCTA
The DNA here is from genome assembly GCA_947095535.1 of Poecilobothrus nobilitatus. Classification (NCBI taxonomy): domain Eukaryota; kingdom Metazoa; phylum Arthropoda; class Insecta; order Diptera; family Dolichopodidae; genus Poecilobothrus; species Poecilobothrus nobilitatus. The sequence goes on along the minus strand of OX352772.1, from coordinate 255,939,241 downwards.
TTCTTTTGACGCAAATGTGTAGATTTGAAATGAACGTCGCACTCTATTTCTTCAGCTGTCGCAGTCCTCTCTCCCAAAATTTACTTAGTTCTTTACTAATGTCAGTTCCACCAATAAAGCAGTTAATTGTATTCTCTGGAGCCTCTCCTTTTACTTCACCTGCTAAGATATAACCAAACTTGGTTTTCTGTGCTATGGAAGTTCCTGGTTTTCCCCTTATAACCTTATTTTGACTTATTTGACAGAAGACATCAGCTCCCAAAATTATATCTATTTTATTTGGTGTATAGAAATGTGGATCTGCTTATTCTAAACTTCGGACATGTTTCCAATTGTGATAGGAAGTTACATTTTCTGAAGACAAATAGCCGGTCAACTTTGGTAAGACTAATGCTTTGGTCACGCATAAAAATGACGTATTCAATCTCGATTTTAATGTAATTTCTACGAAATTTTCAACTATACCGGATTTTGTATTACCAATTCCCAATACAGTTGCATGTACCTTGTGTTTGGGCAGTTACAAACGTTATACTGTATTTTCTGAAATCAAAGTGCCTTGAGAACCTTGACCAACAAGCGCTCGGAGTTCCGTATAGGATCCATCTAATCTTTGTATTTTTATCACCGCTGTGGGTAAAATTACCTTTTGTTTTGCTAAGTTTGTTGCGCAGTGAGTGTTTATATCAATTCTCTTTGTATTGTCAGTTGATAATTTCTTGTCAGGTACATTATTGTTGTTCTAATGCGTTAAGTACATGGTGTGATGCTTTTTGTTACACACCTTGCATTGTGACCAACTTATGTCCGTAGCTGTAAAATAACCAAGCCGTAAACAGTTTCCACATAAATTATTCTTTTTTGTTATTGCGATTCTTTGTTGTATATTCAGAAGCTTAAATTTTTCACATGCATAAATTTTATGTGTTCCTTGGCATATTATGCATAAATTATTTACTGACCCATGTATCAAGATTGGATCCCAATTTGAAGTATCAACGTTCAAACATTGAATAGCTAATAAGCATTCCTTTGATGTATCATGAAGCTTCTTTAAGACCATTCCTGATTCTTTGTGTATTATCCATTGATTTAAAAATGATTTTAGTTGAGCAGATAAAAGAGTTCTTGTGTTATTGAATCTTTTATCTAAAATATTCCAAGCAGAATCATCATTTTCAGCTTTTACTGGTAAAGGCTTAATGAATTCTGCGGGTTCATCAGTGATGTTAGCTTTTAAGTAATAGAATTTTTAAGCTTTTCTATGCTTGAGTTGTTGCCGATAACTTCCATAAACAAGCCTCTGAAAGATTTCCAGTTAGAATAACTCCCTGAAAATTTTGAAATATCAATTTTTGGTAAGTTCGCACTCATATCTTGATTTGATGTCTTTGGGCTCGAACTGCTGGAGCTTGAGATAAGTTCGTTAATTTATTGTTGAGTTCAATAATTGCCTCCGTATACAATGTTTCAGCTTCTTCAAACATGCTATTTTTAAAATACTCATTTTGAATAGACTTATCTCCTATTATGTCCATGTGGTTTTTCATCACTAATTGCCAATACTGTTCTAATGTTTTCAAATTAACATTAATAAAGCCCAGATTCGGTTTTTTATCTTCCTGTTCCTTAACCTTCAGATATATTCGCTCTACCGTCTTTATAAGTTCCAATTGCTTCTTTAATTCTTTTAATAGTTTTTATGGTATATTAACTGCAGGGGCATTTGTTTCAGCAGCTTCTAGAATCCCCTTAAGTTCATCTACCAAATTTATTAAACTTTCAAAATCCTTATTTTTAAAATAAGGATGTTCTGGAGCACTGTCTTTCAATTGATTGATTTCTGCATTATTTTCAACAGCCGTTTTCCAATAGTCATTTAAAGTTTTCGTGCGGGCTTGCACATACTCTTTAGTTTCTCTATCTAAAGAGTCCTTTTTAAAATTTACCTTTATCTTTTCAATCTTTAAATATAATTCTTTCTAATGTTTAATTGAGCCTTCCATCTTCCTTGTTATAAAAGAATTTTGAAATGGTTTTCAGTAATGTTTCTAACCTTAAGATGTGATTGAAATGAAATATTCAGGTACTGGATCCTTGAAAATAAGCTTGATTGAAGATCGCCTAAATAGCCAGTAAAAGATTTTTTTTTTGGCTGTAGACACTAGTTCTACAGTATTACTTTAAATTGTTTTTTGTTTTTCTAAAGAACCTAGTTTTATAAATATAATTATAAACGCTAGTTTTCTAATTAAAGTTATATAAACTTAAGACACTAATTCTAAAGTTTTTTTTTGTTTTTTATGAATTCTAAAGACACTTGTTCTATAGAATTATCCGGCTCGAGGGACCAATGTTTGCTTCACAATAAAACAATGTTTTCTTGTAATTAAGCTTTTATTAATGATAAAATTTAATACAAAATTCGTTCTTTAAATACAATTTTATTTAGGTTAATATTATGAATTTTGACATAATACGTTAAAAATACAAATTTTAACTTTCAATTACATTATGCAACTAAATTAGCTGACACAACATTTAATATTTTCAAATAAAATAATTAATGTAGGTTAGTATGAATTTATACAAAACATGTTTTAAAATGTTCTACATTAAGTTCATGCGAGTCATATTACAACAAATTTATATTAAAAAGAATGTATTAAAGTTATTAAAAGTAAATTGTAATTTTAATTAACCCTAATGTTGTTACATAGATAAAAATTTAAATTTTAAGTTAATGTTAAATAGTATAGTTTATTATTATAAGTTTAGATTTTATTTTTATGTTCTGTGAACAGTATCTTTAAAATGGATTGGAGATTCCATTTCCATTCGAGTACTTGTCGATGTTATTCATCTGACAATTTTATAATTAGTGCTGGTGTCCCTCAGGTATCCGTTTTGTTGCCCACTCTTTTCTTAATATTTATCAATGACCTACTTTCAATAACCTCCACTCCAATCTATAGTTTCGCAGATGACAGCACCCTTTTAGCTTCCTATGAATTTCATAGCCGATGTGGTATTAATAGAACAGCAAGAAATTTCACTATCAGTGAGCTAAATAATGATTTAGCGAAAATCCAAAAATGGGGTGAAGTCAACAGAGTTGTTTTCAACACCAAAAAAAAGGCATTGTTTAACCTCGCGTAAAATAGCTACTACTATACCCGACCTGATATTTCAGGGTGAAGCTTTGCAGCACTCAACAGATTCAAACATTCTGGGCATCAAGTTAAATCAAAAATTGACTTGGTCAAATCATATTTTTGGTATAGCTAAAGATGCTGCTAAATGTCTGGGTTTCTTGTACCACTGTAAAGCTTACGTTTCTCCTTCCGATCTTCTCAATATCTATAAAACGTACATTAGGCCGAAAATGGAGTATAACGCACATATTTGGGCTGGAGCTCCCCAAACATTCGCTGGGTTATCTCGACAAAGTGCAAAACTTAGCTATTCGCCTTATTGGGAACCCCACTCAACACTCACTTCACTTAGCCATCGCCGTACTGTCGCGTCATTGATCCTTTTTTATAGATACCTTGAAGGGGTGAACACCTGTTCCAAAGAAATAAAACAATTGATGCCTCCACTGAAAGTTTTCCGACGTGAAACGAGGAGTGCAACAGATGCCCACCCATACACTTTCGAACTGTCAAGATGGCGCAACACAGCATTCGGAAATTCATTTGTTATGCGCACGTCGCGTTTATGGAACCGAAGGCCTGCACATGTTTTCCAAAAGTTGGTAATTCATTTGTGTACGATATAACGAAATTCAAGAAAAACATTAACATCCTTCTTCAAAATAACTATCCAAATTTTTCTCTTTATCCTCCTTAATTCCAATTATCCTAAATCCAATTTCCCAAGAAATCCTTCTCTCATCCTTTTCCGCAAAACCAAGCTATACATTATATTATTATGTATTAAACTATAACTTTAGTTAAACAATGTCATTTTTATTTATCGAAGTATTATGTGTGTCATCAAAGCCTAGTCATTTAACGAAAACTCCATTACCTTGTTTTTCAGATTTTTCTACAAGATAAGTATCTAGATATTTTACAGGTGTAAGCTCAGTTTGATAAAAACCTCCGGAAATTGGCGCATCAGTATAGTCTGATAATTGATATGTAACAGGATAAATATTATTGATCTTTACAATATTTCAGAAATATTGTATTATTACTTATTGGTTGACAACCTTTTTTGAAATGACCTTTATATGTACTTATTCTTACAAAATTTCGAACCTTGTACTTATTTTTTTGAAAAATTTTAGGTTCCATATATATATTTCTGAGTACATATATTTTTTTCGTTGTTTTTTGTGATTTTTTGATGAGGAAGTTTTGTTGTACTATGTTTTATAGAATTATATTCTTTTATTAGCGTTTGTATAATAGGTAACAATTTATAATTTCCGTTTAAACTAAATTTTTCCACATGGAATGTGCGGTTATATCGTTCAACAATTGTTTCTTTTAATTCGCTAAATGTATGATGATTGATTGATTTTTCTTGTATAAATTTTGGAAAATGTGAATTAAAAAATTCCTTAGCTTGATCAGAGTGAATATTTTTTGGTATAACTTTAGCTTTACTAATAACTGATTTTAAGTCATTTAAAACATCTTCAGCATTTTTTGTTTTCACAGATTCCGCATAGGCGTATTTAGAAAAAGTGTCTATGACCGTCAGCATATATTTATAACCGTTATTGAACTTTGCATAAGATTTTATTTCTACTAAATCAATTTGCCATGTGTCATTTATTCGTTTTTGTTTGAATTTTCTTCTAGGAAATTTACATCTTGCCTGTCTATGAATTTCAGTTACTATTTGGGTTCTTGACATTTTATTTATATTAAACAATTATGTCAACTAATTTTAAAAATGTTAAAGGTATCAAAAATATTATAAGAAGTGACTTAAACTTAAAAAAATCGGTAGGAATGATTACATTGGATATCGAAAAAGCATTTGATACCGTATGGCATAACGCTTTAACACACAAGCTTTACTCTCTCGAAATGCCAACTTATGTAATAAAAACAATACAAAGTTTTCTAACTGATAGAACATTCGTAGTGAAAATAAATAACAAAAAATCAGTTGAGCACAACATTAACGCCGGGGTTCCGCAAGGCTCATGGTTATCATCATTACTTTTTATCAGACATTCCTACTCCAAGAAACTGCAAATTAGCTCTTTTCGCGGATAACACCACTTTTTTAACTTCTTCTCCTTATTCAAATGAAATTAAAACTAGGCTAGAAATAGATTTTTCCAAACTGGAATTTTTTTTTTTTTCAAATGGAAAATAAACATAAATAAAGAAAAAACTAAAGCAGTTTTTTTCACCAAACGTCTCAAAGCATGTTTCCTTCCAAGCAATGATCTAAACTTAAACAACACTTCTATTAAATATGACGAAAACATCAAATACTTAGGAATAATATAGGCCAAAAATTAGGTTTCACTTCACATATAGACTTTGTAATCAATAAGATTAATGCACTCATAAAACAATTATACCCATTAATAAACAAAAAATTAGAGTTATCCAAAACAAATAAACTTCTTATCTACTAAAGCACATTCCAATCAGTCATATTGTAAGCAAGCCCAATATGGGGTGACACAACAAAATTAAACATTAAAAAACTACAAATTAAACAAAATGACATACTAAAAGTAATACACAACCTCCCAAGATATTTCTCTATCAGGCGTCTAAATACACTGTCAAATATCAAATCTGCAATGGATAATATTGAGATCCGCAACGTAAAATTCATTAGTTTAAGTACTATGTCGAACAATCCATTTATTAATGGACTATATTTGTAGCTAGATGGTTACGTGTAATAGCCCGTGTAATAGTTTAATTGTTATTGTTTATATTACAATTTTAGTTTATAAGTAATTTTATAAGTAACTATATTTTTTCTTATTTTTAAGTTTTTTGTTTTAGTCTGTAAGTAGCCATTTTATTCTAAGTGTAATTCAAGTATTATAATAATAAAATTTGGAATAAAAAAAATCTCTCTGTATACCAAGGTTTTACCTTCCGTTTTCTTATTAATATTACAGTTTTATATCCTTGAATTTTTTCAACCGTAAGCTTGTGGAACATCTTTATTAGATTTATTGAGTAAAATTTATTTTTTATTTATACTTTTTGTCCACAAAATAATTTTATTAACATTTTATGTTTATAATTGTTAAAATATTATATTTATTTATTATAAAGCCAATATATATTTCGGCATCACTGCCATCATCAATTTAATATTGTACTGGAGCCCTAGTTGGAAATTTATACTTGAGCTATTTTACAATCTTTTACAAGGTTCTTTAATACCAACTATAGAAATATCTTTCGCAAACAAGTTATTATTATCATCACAACAAAATGTTACATCCAGTGCACAAGACAGTGACATTTTGTCAAATATTCATATTTACTTTTATGTATGCTATTTATAAGTTTGTGAATATATTTCGATTTTTATCAATTTGTAAGCTTGCATCAAATTCTTCATAAATAATGGTAGTTAGTGTTGATGTAAGGGGCTTTGATAGACTTGCCTCTATTCTAATTGTACCCTGGTTTAGTAAACCTTGACACACTTCATTTCCAGATGCATCTGGACTTAAATCAAAAGCTAGTATAAAGATTCATTGCTAAACATAGACTTTGCTGTGCGATGTCCTTTATCATTATGGTAAATTCCAGTACCTGAAAAAAGTGTGCTATACGCTCTAGTGTGGCAATTATTTTCTTCGGAAAAACTAGTTTCAATTGCTGAATTGTACGAAATATTAAAGTGTTTAAATTGTATGAATTGTTTGACGTTTTTACAGAGTAACCTGCTTTTTCTGTCATACAAAATATTATTGTGTTTAGTAACTGTCCAATGAAAACATTATCAAGTGATCTTGATGAACCATTCTGGCCAATTGCAAAACTTTTTACCTCTACATGTTTGTAATTGTACTCCAATACTGCATTATGTGCCAATAGCACACAAGGATTAATAGTTACATGTCTCATAGATAAAGTAGCTTCTAAAATTTTCAGTTGAGATTCATCAGAATCATCTGCAATGAGGTAAAATTCTGGCTTTTCTAGTGTTAGGAGAATTCGAACATCAACATTGTTTATGAGAAGTGAAGGTTGGTTAAACATATCTAGATGTAGTTCACCCATAAGTTCTAAATGGGTTGTAGCGGCATCTGTACCCTAATTTAATAATGATTCAATATAAGCTCTGTAATGGTAATCTCCAGGGACATGGAGATATGTTATATATTCTGATGGAGATATATTCTTTCCATTTAGTTGAACGTTGCATTGTTTTATTAATGAGTGTAATATATTATTAACTACATTTGGCTGTTCTATAGCAGTTCCATCAGTTTTTTTGTCTTTATCTTTATTCCATTGTGTTCCATCTTTTTTTAAAATTATAATAAGTCTTTATATGTATGACCATGACCTAATGAAACAAATTCTATGACTGATGGATTATCTAGAGCAGCGATAGGGTTATATGAATTTTCTTCAGAACTTGCGTACAGGGTGGGACAAAAGTCACAATGGGGTTTAAAAATTTAATAACTTTTTCGTTTATATATTTTTTTTATTTTTTTTTCATTATAACAATTTTTCTTAGTTATATAAGGTTCCCGACTTACAGCCCTTCAAAATTCCAGAAAAGTCTTATTTTCACATTTTTTCTTTATACTAAAAAACTTCTTAAATTTTAAAATTTTTATGCAGACCACAATTCTAAACAGTTTGTATTGTCTTTTGGAAATGTGCATTTTTTTTTACTCGATAATTTGAAATTGTTGAGGATGATGCGTAGTACAAAAAAAAATAATTAAATACAAAATATAATGGTTGCTTGAAGAATTTATATTTATATGATATTAGTATACGTATACTTATATAACTCATGCTTATTTACATATCGTATATGTCACTGATGAACGAATGATATAGTATAAATAAATTATTATACATTTGCCACTTAGTATTAAATTGTACTATATCATATTTGGAAAAGTTTTGGATTGGTAATCGTAATGTGGAAGGTTAGAATCTGCTTTTGAAGAATGTATAAACATATAGTTTGAATATATGTATATGTACAAATCATAGTTCTAGAAAATATAAGATTCACCCAAATTATTTTAAAATACTAAAAAATTAACAAAATAATATTATAAGCAGACTGACAGGCTTCCCCGTTTTTATTATTATAAATCTTAATATTCAAAAGTATCTATGAATATTTTTATCCAATAATAAAAAAATTTTTTTTTCTTTTTTTCGATTCTTTTGTATCTTTTTTTATTATATATATTTTATGTACATATATTTTATTAAGCATATGAATTTGCGCAATAAAAACAAACTTTATTTGACTTGAAAATATTCTTCTTTCTATTTGTATGATACCATATTACAAAGTACCAATGAATTTATTAAAAAATCTAAATATCCTAAATCTGTTCAGTTCATTAACCTTGCCTGACAACTTAAAAAGTACCCACAACCTTCACTTCCTACTATACAACCATTTGCAACTTATAAGTTAACAACCCACACTTTGTACCTATCTTGCAATGCAACCCAAACCAAAACAATCATAACTAATTTTTGACCTACTAACCAAGATTAACCTACATTAAACCCATCAATCAAAATGTAGGTCAGTGGGTTGTGCAATATGGCATTATTTTTTCCCATTACAGAGTGCCGGGATAACGACTTACACATATGTTGCATTCCAAATTATTTGATGATTTTGTATACTTTAAATCTATACTTTTATTTCACATTATGCCTCGTATACGATACAATGTGGTAATATGGTCGTGTTATACAAATACATTAAAGAAAAAAGTAAACATATTAATAAACAAAGCAATGAAGACACTCTACAGACTGAATTGGCGTACTCCATCTGATAATCTACATAACAGTACTGAATATCTTAAATTAGATAAATTAATAATTTTAGAAAAAGCTAAATTAAAAAATAGAAAATGGTGTCACTAAAAGCAAAACGTTGTTACAAAAGAGAAGGAATATTCACAATTATAACACAAGAAATATGGCAAAATTATGTCATGAAAACACTCGAACTGAATTGGCTAAAAACTGTAAATTTTGTTTTTCAATAAGAATTAATAACTCTCTTTCTGAGAAATTTAAGAAATCCAGTAACATACGTATCTTCACATTTAAATTGAAATTTTATTAAAAAATGATCGGATTCTACTCAAAAGATTGTTAGAATTATAAATAAAATTAATAATAACTGGAATTATAACTAAATCAGCCCTTAATAATAATATATATATATATACTCTATAACAGTACATATAATTATTATAAATGCTGAGACTTTTATACCAATTTTAAGTTATAGCTTATATTATTATTATTATTATAGTTATTATTATTATTTTTATTATTATTATATATTATATATAATTTATTATTATTATTATCATTTTTATTACATTATCATAGATTTATTAAGTATTATAGATGGGGACTTTCCAAAAACATGCAGCCACTTTTGAGTCAGCAGTTTGATTTAAAAAAAATTTAGGTTCTCCCACAATTATTGACCTCTAAAAATGGTAATTCTCGCCAATATAATTAAAGTATTTAGAATAAGATTTTAATGTAAGTGGTATTATTCTCTGAGTATATATTTTAGTATATATTTATTTTATATTTTTATGATAAATAATAAAGAAACTTATTTATATAAAATTGTTATAAAAGCAATAAAATGAATTAAAAAGCTATAAAGTTTCAAGCATTTAAAAATATTATATAAAAATATAAAAATTTATAGAAATACGTATAAAAACATGTAATATTCTCGTCAATCGTGTTGTGTAAAATGATTTTTTATTTTTGTTAGTAATTTTAAATTTTTCCATAATTCTTTGTAAATAAACTATTAATTACCTTTTGCTTTTATAAACTATTTATTATCAATGCTTTTAATAGTAACTGTTTGTTTATTAATACTGTTTTTTATTTTATATTTTACTTTCTATTATTTTCTGTTAACAGTTGAATTTTATATTATTTTATGCTTGTTTTTTTATGTTTTGTTAAATAATGAATTTTGTATAAATTTAATTTATTAAATATAAAATAATTCGAATACACCTACCAGGGATACTACTTTAAAAAAAATTCACCTATTTCTTTACCTCATGTGTGGTGTGGAAAAATATAATAAATAACAATATAATATTAAATATTTACTTCTCTATTTATGTATTATAAAAAAAATCATAATTTTTTTACATAAATATAAATTATATAAAAAATTAAAAAAAAACTGCTCTACACTTGCATAAAATTTGTTCAAAACATCTTAAAATTATAAAATTAAAAACAGCTAATTTTATTATCAAATGTTTCATTTTTAGCTGAAAAAGGAAAATACATTAGAGAAATAGTGAAGCTGCCAATCTATAACACTTAATAAATCTATGAAAAGAATCATGATTGTTTTTAATCCCGTGTAAATGATTGTATTAGATCTTTCATAGAGTATGACTGTATTCGATCTTTCTGTAAATCTGATATAATCATTAATTATTGCACAAAACCGTTATTACATATTACACTTTTCAAATCACTCTTATATGTATAATTTTCAGCACAGTTTATATTAAAATCACCTGTCATAATTATTTTAAGGTTTAAATTGTCTAATTCTTCCAACCAAATTTTAAAATATCTAAAAAACTGGCTCTTAGATGAATGTTAGTTGTCAAACAAACCTTGTATCCAAACAAACCATATATCCGAACAAACCATGTACCCAAACAAACCATGTATGGGCAAACTACCATGTATGATGTCCAATTATATTTCTGAAAAATCTCAGTTCGATAATATTTTTGAATATACAAGCTAAATTTTTTCTACGGTTGCTTCAAAAAAAAAGAAAATATTCTGTTACTTAATAAAAATTTTAAATAAAACTACTAAATTTTATTATTATTTTTTTTTGTTTTATTTTTTTCGACTTTCGGCTTCAAAGGTAAGTTATGGTTGAAACATCCTTTGAAGCTTTTTTAGTTAAATTTAAATTTAACTAAAAAATAATATATTAAAATATTAAAATATGCATAAATTTAAACAGATGTTGTTTAAATTTTTTAATATATAACAACATCTGTTTTAAGTAGTATGTATGAGACTTGGGCCTGAGAAAATTTTTATGCAAATGAGGTGTTTGTAAATAATATAGACCATATAGTATGCAAAGTTCAATGATTTAAACAGGTGTGGTGCATAATTATATTTCCGGAAAAAGCTTTTGTAAATAATAGACACGGTCAACTAGATATTGTAGAACAAGTAAGTACAATGATCTAAACAAGTGTTGTAATAAGTAGTATTTTTTGCCGCTTGCTTAATTAGTTTCCGGAATACATGGCACTCGGCTAGAAAGAGATATCAATATAGTAATGCAAATGAGCTCACGACAAAGCTGTTTGAACTTTTAAGGAATGTTGTTGACGCGTGTGTATATAAAAAAGTTGTTTATTGTAAATAATTGAATAATAGTTTAAAAGATTTTATTAGTACTTGTTAATGCAAAAAAAAAAAAAATTTATTTATGCGCCTGTTTTTATCAAATTGTATTGTTAGCTTTGTATTGGAATCGTGATTTTTAAGAACAGATGTGGAAAAATTAGGTGTTGGTTTTTGAAAATTTTTTTTTCTTATTTGTAATTTTGAAGGTCAACTGGTTAATGTAGAACACATAAGTGCAATGATGTTGTTCTGATAGGATAGTAACATAGATTATTGGAAATAATAAGGCTTTATTTTATTTTTTAATAAAAAGATTTCACGGCCAACCAGTTATTGCAACATAAAATTAACGTAAAAATGCAGTTGTTATTTATAAGATAAATAAAATGTGGATATTGAGTTTGTTATTGTATCTTAGTTTTAAAGTAATTTAAAGTAAAGATTGTCTGTTTAAAATCGTGAGGAAAAAAAAGTTGTATTTAGTGATTAATTGTTATGTTTAAGAAAAAATAATTTTAATGTAGAACCACATATTTATTATGTTGTTGCAAATTATGTTCTTAAAGTAATTTTGTATAATGTAAAATTCAGATATGTTATTGAAAGCGATAAATGTGCAAAAACGAAAATTGAATAAAAAATTGTAAAAATAAAAAAAATGTAAATTAAGCTTCATATAATATCGTTTTTATTTACCCAAGAATTGTGATCTTTATCAAAACCTAACCATTTAACAAAAACCTGATTTCCTTTTCTTTTCAATATTTTTTCAACAAGAAAAGTGTCAGGATTTTTGACTCGAGTAAGTTCAGGCTCGTAAAAAGATCTTGAAGTTGGTGTTTTTGTATAATCAAGTAAGTTGTAAGTAATTGGATCTGTGCGTTTCACTTCTTTAATTGTAAATATTTCTGTTGACCAGTTAGGTTGATAACCTTTTGCAAAGTTTTTTTTGTATTTACATAATCTCCAACTTTATACTTAGCTTTTTGATAAAATTTCGGTTGCATGTAAGTGTTCTTCAAAATTTATTTTTCATTTGCTTTTGTAACTTTTTTATGTTGAAGTTTTATTGTACGATGACATGTTGAGTTGTATTTCTCAATAAGTAAGGGTAAAACAGATATCCATTTATAAATACCCTGAAAACTAAATTGCTTCCGCATTGCATTTTTTAAAGTACTGTTAAAACGTTCTACTATGGATGCTTTCATTTTAGAATATGTATGTTAATGATTAAATTTTTTTCTTTCCATGAGTTTTCTAAATTCTTTGTTAAAAAACTCTTTACCTTTATCAGATTGAATATTTTTTGGGACTGGTCCAGCACGATTCCATACTTCTCCAGCATACTTCGAAAAAGTGTCCATTACAGTTAATAAATATTTATTTCCTTTGTTATAACTTTGCATATGGAATCATTCTACTAAATCGAGTTGCCATGTATCGTTTAAACCTTTTTGAATAAATTTTCTTCAACGAAAGTTTCGTCTGGCTGGTCTATGTATTTCCGATACTATGTGTGCCCTTGACATTATGCATTTAATGAGATTTTTCAATTCTATTTTATAATTTTCTATTGAGCAACAGTTACATGTATCCGGTCCACGGATATTGACGAGTTACATGACGAGTTGTCGTAAGCCCAAGACCAAAGAGCAAAATGAGTTCCGTATGTTGACGTAAATTTTTCTGTTGTTGAAAATTCTTTAACGTATTTATACATATGAAAAATACGTTGCTTATGCTTATTTAATAATATAATTTTAAAAACTCTTCCACTTCTTTCACCTCCATCTTTCAAAATAAGAATAAGTTATACACGTTTGCTGCTTTTATATATTTGAAGAACAAATCTACTTACCTTTTAATGACTTGTGAAACGCGAACCAATAATGATATATTTTAATCATCTATTTACAATGATGATGATAAATTTTTATAACAGAATTCCAGAAGAGCTTGGGGAAAATAAACCTACTTTACTTCTTTTATATGATTTAATGTTAGATTCTGCAAATAAACAGTTATACAAACATTTTACTAAAGGTTTGCACCATCGCAATTTATCTATTTTATAATTAACGCAAAACGTTTTTCATCAGGGGAAATGCTCCCGAGATATTTCATTAAATTGTAAATATTTGGTGCTTTTCAAAAACCCTCCAGACACATCATAAATTTTTCCTTTAGCTAGACAACTATATCCGGAAAATATAAAAGGTTTCCTGGGGGTATATAATGAATCAACCTCAAGTCCACATGGTTATATTGTGTTAGATTTAACAAAAGACGTTAACGATTTAATTCGTATTAGAACTAATATTTTTCCAAAAGAATATTGTATATTCTATTGTGATACGGGTGATTTGAGTAAAAGCTGTCAAAAATATGAAACGATTTTAGAAAAACCAACATATGTTACATGTACTAGGAAATTGCAACAAGAAGAAATTTCTTGAAAATATTCTTAAATATTGTGATGATGATATTATAAAAACTATTGCTGAAATTGCAGTCAATATATTAAATGGAAATATTAAAATATCACCAGCACAAAAAGCAAAATTAAAAAAACATAAAAAACAATTAAGATTTCTAGCCTGTGCTAAGAAAAGTATAAAAGCTAAACGAAAAATGTTAATTCAACGTGGAGGATTTTTACCTATATTAATTGGTACTATATTATCTGGTGTAATAAAACTTCTCAGTAAGACATAATGCAGCGAATGATTGTTATGTCATCAGAAATATTATCAAAATTTAGCAAATTATTTCAAGATGATAAAAACTTGGATTTATTGGATCAAAAAATAAAAAAAGATATAGGGTAAAAAATTAAAACCATTGCAAAAATAGTCCTTATATCGTCAAAACCTTCTCAAATATGGAATTAACAAAACACACGCAAAAAGATTACCAGAAAAGGCTAATAATCTTACATTTGATACAGGCACTCAAACAAAATTGTTTTCTAAACGAAATGCATATACAGAAACTGAATTACCTATATACAAATCAACATCAGCACAGACCGATTTTGTACCATTAGTAACTGATGATGTGTTTGAATATGATTGTAAAAAGGAACATTCAAATATGGATATCGATTAACACATTACGATTTGAATGATGAAAATTCATTTAAAAAATTAGCTCAAACTGAAATGTTGAAAGATGAAAAATGAGTAGAAAGACTATCTCTAAGCTCTGATTATCGAATGTTTGAAACACCAAGTGGTGATATAATTATCGTTGCTGTACCATCTCCTGAAAAGAAGAAGACACTTAGATCGGCCGGTACTGCAATTTCCTCCACTATACTTTCACAGTTTCCTGAAACGAAAAAACTAAAACTAAAACCATTTCTTAGAAGTCCAAAACTAAGAACTGCATCAACACCAGAATGGACTACATATAAATAGTACAACATTTTATGTTTTGGAAGAAGTTAACAAAGATGGATAGTCAAGATGACTTCTATGTAACATTATTTAGTAATGATAATCTAAAACTATTTCCAGACAACACTTTAGCTTCATTCGAAATTAAATTACCCAATCACTTTGATTTAAGAAATGAAAGTTGGAAAGTTGGTCTTTCAGAAATATATCTGAACGATTTCCTACAAACTGAAGAATTTAACAAAGAAAAATGTGCCTTTATCAATATTGGGCAGTATAATGTTTATGTAAGAAACATTGAAAAACCTCTCGAAAAAATTAAAGTAACCAAATCTATAGGTTACACATATTATTCATATGACGATGCGGAATTACATTTGGATGATTGCAAGTTTAAGTTTTTGCCAACGCTTATTAAAAATATAGCTCCTAATCCCAGGTTTACTCGAAATCAAGTTTTCAAAGAATTTTTTAATGAAGTTTTGACATATATCTCTACTCCTAAAAATTATGATGATGTAATATTTAAAAAAGTATCAGAATCTAACCGAGGGGATTTAATTCGAATATCGCAGACTTTTGGTGAAGATAGTTTCTATATAAAAGTTAATCACAGTTATAATGTAAAAACATAACTAACTGAATTCTTTCAAAAGAACAAAAATATAAAAAATTGCAAAACAAAATTACCTGAACTATTCAAATTAGCTGTTGCTAATAATAAAGATGAATTGAATGGAATGGTGATGATTTATTCAGATATCGTTCAATCATCTGTTTTTAGAAGTAGCAAAGTGCGGGCGTTGAGAGCTATCAACATAGAAAATTGTAGAATACCTACAAATATTGAATTTGAAAATATCCATTACATATCTATAGAAAAAAATTGTTGCGATTAAAATTTGCAACCAATACGGTGATGGAATAAATTTTGTTTCCAGTTGCTATCCAGTAAAAATTGTATTACATTTTAAAAAATATTGATTACCATAAAAACAATATAAATACTACTACTCAAATATGATATCCTATCAAACGTGGAAAGAGCTTACGAGAGATATTATTACTTTTAAGTAAGAGGAGTTTAATTCGTTAATTTCGTATTCGGAAGTTTAATTCGTTACTTAAAGCCAGTTTTTACATCGGGTTGGGACTTAATTAAAAAAGAGGCTGTAAACACAAGTAAAAATATTTTTAATAATATTGTATCAGGAGCAAGCATAAAAGAAGCTGTAATTGATCAAAGCAAAGGCGGCATAAAAAATTTGCGGAAATCAGTAGTTAACCAACTGCATTCGATGTGTGGCAGAAGACAACCAGCTATAAAAAGACAAAGGGCTATAAAAAGACGAGCAGTTTACAATTCTTTAGTTTCTTTAGTGGCTTCGCCGCCAACCATCGAATTTCTTTCGCTTGGGAATGGAGATACATATCGAGATTTATCCAGTGCCTATATAATGTTTAAAGTTCAAATATTAAAGAATGATGGATGAATTTGGAGTGGAAACGATAAAATAGGAACTGAAGTAAAGGCAGCTTCGCAGCTCAGTGTTGCAAATAATTTATTACTCTTTTTAATTAAACAATGTAATGTAACTCTAAACGGAAAAAACATCACTCCTTCAGATTCCTTATACCATTATAAAGCATACATAACTACTTTACTAAATTATGGTACAGATTCCAGTCAAAAACATCTGGAAGCATCTGGTTGGGAATTGGATAAGCCGAATGTCAATGATTTCAACAATTCTGGTTCTAAATCAAGACAAAAATCATAGAACAATTTTGCAATAGTAGAATTAATGGGGAAATTACATGTAGATCAATACCTCCATATTATTTTTAAATAATGTTGACATTCGAATTTCTTTAGCATTAGAGAAACATGATTTTTATATTTTCTTTAACGATACCAATGAAAGTTATTTAAAAATTCTCGAAGCTACTTTATACATGATTTACATTTAACAATTAATCTTAGCATATTGATAGCACATGATACTGTACTGGAAAAGGCTAACGCGAAATATTTTTATAAGAGAAGTGAAATCAAAACATTTACAATTCTAGCTAATACTTCCAACATATCATACCAAAAGCTCTTGTATTTTGTATGGTTAATAATGAAAATTTTAATGGTAAAAGATCAAAAAATCCATACCATTTCGATTATCAAAATCTCACACAATTTCAATTATATGTGAATGGAGTGCCTACTCCAAACTCTGCAATTGAAACAAGTTTTACATCGAATAATCTTTGTAATTCTCCTGCATATTTAACATTATTCAGTGGAACTGGCATACATCAATCTGATAGAGGACATCAAATTTCAAAAGAACTATTGTTATTATTGAAAAATACTAGCTTTTGATTTATCACCAGACGGCTCGGAACTGATACATGTCAGAGTTTATTAAACCAGGGAGTAGTAAAGATTGAAGCAAGACTCAGTGCGCCATTAACTTCAACATTAACATGCATTGTATTTGCAGAATTCGATGCCAATATCGAAATTGATAAAAATCGTAACGTATACGTAAACATATAAAAGGAAGTTTAATGGACCATTGCTATTCATTTGAAAATGGCATGTGCTATAGTAGATTTATCGTTCTGTACGGACGATAACAATACAATATTTGTAAAAAATATTGCAGTGGCTGGAATAAAAGAAAAATGTAAAACTATAGTAAAAGATTTAAAGTATAAATTTCCTGTCAGAGATTTAAAAAGAACAGACATTGAGAATTACTCTTTTGGACATATGGATAACCAAAAAATAACTAATAACTTAATAAATTTGCTTGAAAAATTCGATATAGTTTTAACAAATGGAAAACTTAAAACAGAATTTTTAACAACATTTGTACGAGGAAATACTCGACTAGTTGATATTTCCTGTTTGCAAGACAATGAATACACTTCAGATTTCAAAGGTGCTGACTTACCTTAACACATATCACATTTATTTAGAGTTTATTTTAAAACATAAAGTATTTAAAGGCGTTTATGCTCTTGATCTATTGCCAGAACAAGTTTCAAAACTTAGTATTTTGGTGGTAAATATTGATACTTCAAATGAATAGGGTTAGCAATATTTGTTCCAGTTCAAGGGTGTGCAGAATATTTTGATTCATTTGGAAATCCGCCATTTTACAATGAGAATATAAAATTTCTACAAAATCAATCGAAATGTTTTGTTTTCAACAATAAGCGTTTACATAGTAATTTAACATCTGTTTGCGGACATTATTGTTGTGTATATCTAAGGATGCGAAATTCCAGGCAAAGCATGAAATATTTTTTTAATTTATTCGACACATCATCCCCACTTAAAAACGATAAAAAAATACAGAGAATATTTCGAAAAATTTTTAAAAAATGTGGTAGAAAAACTATAAATACAAAATTCTAAAATAAAATTCTAAAATAAAATTCATCAGTTAAAACAAAAAAGATGGAGCATTCAACAAATTCAGAAGTATTTGAAACACAAAAAGGTGAGCCAGCGCAGAAGCTTTTATTAAGCTATATTTATTTTTTGGATAAAAAACAAACCATAAAAATTCAAATTGGATTTAATATTGAAAATTTTGCTGCATCAATATTTTTGCAACGACAAAACAAAGTCATAAGCGAAATAAATTATTTGGAGTGGTGTATATTTTATCACGATTTTAAAAAGCGTGAACCAAAATAAAATCAAAAGGATTTTCGCTAACATTTAATCATGCAGAGCGCACTAAAAAACTTACATTGTTGGATGAGAACACTCGTTTTTGCCAGACTTTATACAAGCAGTGATATCATATAACAATGCAGCTGAACTAAATATACGAGAATATGTATTCAAATATGTTGAGAGATGTATCGCAAAGAATAAATTAAGATTGGAACAAGGAGATTTCTACATTCCAATGAATTTACACATAGCTCAGTGTAAATATTCCAGACTATTTTATGAAATACCTATGTTTTGTCAGAAAAAATATCGTGGTCAACAATAAATAAAACAAATATTTTTTAAAACCAATTATTTTCTTTTATTAAATACATATATAAATTCATAAAATTTTTTACAGCACATCTTTGTAAATTTTCCGTAATGTGATGGTGAGGGCAAATGGTGGTGAAATTCCTTAGTTTCTGAAGAGATGGAATGTCATTATCTAATTTAATCTACTCAACTCGGAACAAATTTATCTAAAAATTTCTTTTTCTGGTTCCTTTTCTGGTTTCCTTTTTAAATGTTTCTGGTTTTTTAAATGTTTCTTTAAAATATTTTTAATTTCTAAATATTCTATAAATGCACCATTCCATTCAAGTCCATTAATTGTATTTTTGTTGTATTTGTTTTGTTGTTTAGCATTTTCATTTAACCACTCAAGTGAATAAGGCGCTTTAAACACAAACAATATTGGAATGAGAAAGCCTTCAGCCCCAAAGTAAACCTTTTCAAAAAATATTGTTTAATGTTTCCAATAACAAATTGTAAATCTGCTACTGTCTTGCTCCTCATTTTGTATACTAAATTAGAAGAACTTGAAAACATCTAATTTATATACCTAATACGATTTTAAACAAGGTAGAATGTAAACCAACGGTTTTTAAAAGCGCACATTTCCAAGCTCAATACAAACTGTTTAGAATTTTGACTTGCACAAAAATTTGAAAATTTCATGTAATACGAAAAAACGTGAAAATGGGCCGTAAACGTGGGCCGTAAGTCCGGAATCCTATATAACTAAGAAAAGCCATTAACACGCGTAAAAACATATTATTGAACCTTTAATTTTCATACGTCGCCGAAGAAAAATTTTTACAGGTGCCTAAGTTACAGGTGTGTAAAAATATAGCAAATTTTCAATTTTTGAGGCGTAATAACTCTTAAAGAGGGGGTGTTACCAAAAAATTTTTTGAGGAAACTTATACTAATTCTAAAAGTTCTTTCTTGTCTCAAAATTTTAAGTTTTTATCTAAAGGCGTGCCGGAGTTATGAAAAAAGAAATTTCATGCAAAATATGGTTTTCACATAACGGTAAATTTAAATAGTAAAATACAAAATATTGCATAATTTCGATATTGTTTTATATAGATAATAAAATTTCCGGTCCTCTAGCGGTTTTAGATTGCAAAACTATTACGCAGGGCGTGAGATATATACATCTGAAAATGGGACTTTTTCGCAATTTTGAAGAGCTGCAACTTTGGAACCCTTTCCAACTAAAACTAACCTTTAACACACGTAAAAATATATTACTGTAGCTTTAATTTTTATATCTTGCAGAAGTAAAATGTGTACAGGTTCCTAAGTTACAGGTGTTTAAAAGTAGCAAATTTTCAATTTTTAAGCCCTAATAGCTCATAAACAGGGGGTGGTCCGAAAAAATTTTCTGAGCAAACTTATACGAATTCTAAAAGTTCTTTCTTGTCTCAAAATTTCTAACCTCTGTCAAAAAGCATGCCGGAGTTATGAAAGTAGAAAAATTATGCAAAATTTGGTTTTCACATAACGGTAAATTTAAATACTAAATTTAAAAAAATTGTATAATTTTAATATTAATTTACAAAGATAAAAAAAATACCTGTCGAATGACGTTTTCAGATTGAAAAAATCTTAAGCAGAACATAAGATATATGCATTTAAAAATAGGGCTTTTTCAAAGTTTGAGGGGGTGTAGCTCCGTAATGGGAGGGGCTACATGAAAAAGTTGTTCCACAAAATTATTTTTTTTATGAGACCTACCCATGGTTAAAATTTTTTTTCTCTATCTTTAACGGTGTAGAAGTTTTGTAAACAGACGGACGGATGGACAGACGGACGGACGGACGGACGCACAGAGTGAAACTAATAAGCACATTTTTTCAAAATTTTTTTGGAAATGTGCTAAAAATTTAAAAATGTTTTTAAAGCTAGATTAAAAATAGGTGAATTATTATTATCTTTGAGAAACTAAATAATTTTTATTAATAAAAAATTTTCTTGGTTATGGAACTTAAGTTTAAACATGATTTAATGTTTATATAAAAAGTTTTTAAAGCTGGATTAAAAATTGGTGAATTATTATTATCTTTGAGAAGCCTTAAAGTTGCTAAATATTTAGATAAATTCAACAACTTTAATATGAAAAGTTTTTAATGTTTGGTTTGAATACTTTATTAACAAGGTAGAATGTAAACCAACGGTTTTGAAAAGCGCACATTTCCAAAACTCAATACAAACTGTTTAGAAGTGTGACTTACACAAAAATTTGAAAATTTAAAAAATAAAATTTAAGAAATTTTTTGTAATAAGAAAAAATGTGAAAATAGGACATTTTTGAAATTTTGAGGGGCTATAAGTCCGGAATCCTATATAACTAAGAAAAGCAGTTAACACACGTAAAAATATATTATTGACGCTTTAATTTTCATGTCTTGCCGAAGAAAAATTTGTACAGGTGCCTAAGTTACAGGTGTCTGAAACTAGCAAATTTTCAATTTTTGAGGCGTAATAACTCTTAAACAGGGGGTGTTACCAAAAAATTTTCTGAGGAAACTTATACTAATTCTAAAAGTTCTTTCTTGTCTCAAAATTTCAGGTTCCTATCTAAAGGGGTGCCGGAGTTATGAAAAAAGAAATTTCATGCAAAATGTGGTTTTCACATAACGGTAAATTTAAATCGTAAATTACAAAATATTACATAATTTTGATATTGTTTTATATAGATAATAAAATGTTCGATCTTCTGGCGGTTTTAGATTGCAAAATTATTACGCAGAGCCCGAGATATATACATCTGAAAATGGGGCTTTTTCGCAATTTTGAAGAGCTGCAACTTTGTAACCCTTTACATCTAAAACAAACCTTTAACACACGTAAAAATATATTACTGTAGCTTTAATTTTTATATCATGCAGAAGTAAAATGTGTACAGGTTCCTAAGTTACAGGTGTTTAAAAGTAGCAAATTTTCAATTTTTAAGCCCTAATAGCTCATAAACAGGGGGTGGTCCGAAAAAATTTTCTGAGCAAACTTATACTAATTCTAAAAATTCTTTCTTGCCTCAAAATTTCAAGCTTCTATCTAGAAGCGTGCCGGAGTTATGAAAGTAGAAAAATCATGCAAAATTTGGTTTTCACATAACGGTAAATTTAAATACTAAATTTAAAAAAATTGTATAATTTTTTTTACAAAGATAAAAGAAATACCTGTCGAATGACGTTTTCAGATTGAAAAAATCTTAAGCAGAACATAAGATATATGCATTTAAAAATAGGGCTTTTTCAAAGTTTGAGGGGCTGTAGCTCCATAATGGGGCGGGCTACATGAAAAAGTTGTTCCACAAAATTATTTTTTTTATGAGACCTACCTATAGTTAAAATTTTTTTTCTCTATCTTTAACGGTGTAGAAGTATTGTAAACAGATGGACGGACGGACGGACGGACGGACAGAGTGAAACTAATAAGCACATTTTTTCAAAAATTTTTTGGAAATGTGCTAAAAAGAGAGCTTAGCTGAGAGCTTTTAAAAAAATTTTATCCCGGGGAGCCCCTTGACTCCAGGCGGCCTTGCCCTTTACCCTTAGGGGACGGTAGCCTTTAGTAGTAGAAAGGGCTGATTCGGATTTTTAGGACCGAAGTGGACCTTTAGGACCGTATCGGACTCTCGGAGGACCAAATCAACGAGAATGGAGAATGTCACTTTACAAAAACTTATCATAATTATAAAATTATTGCTAAATAAAGTTTCTTTTGGCGCCTCGGTGGTCTAGTGTTTAAGCACGTGGCTTATTAACCAAGAGAGTGCGGGTTCAAAACCTCCACAGGTAGCAAGTTTTATTAATTGAAAAAAAATCTCCCTTGCTACCAAATATAGCGTAAATAAAAAATAAATAATATAAACAAAATAAATAATATTAGTGTATAATTTGATAATAGTATTCGACCTATAATGGCCTTAGTAGCCGATGGTTTTGTAATATTGCAATATATTCCTGCGTGATTTGTAATGTTAATATAAATAAAATAAATAAAATTTCTTTTTTTTTTATTTCATATTGTTTTATTATTTTATTTTTAAATTTGTTTAGTAAAACTTTTTACAGATATTTATCAAATTTTTATCCTGAGTTGGATTTTATTTGTAAACATTATTATATATCTATATATGGGTCATTATTTTGAATAGAATAATGACCTTAAGCTAAATTCTTAATGTTATCATTGACTACATATCTCTTATCATCTAAAGAACTTAAAACAATTTTATTTAATGACTGTGTATATATAGTATGGAATTTAGATTTAAAAATATTCATTTTACCATATAAAACAATATTTTCAAATAAACATTTCCTATAGTCATTTATAGTTAGTTTTCTTACAGCAGCTTTTTTTATACCTTATAACAAAAATAAAAAAACAAAATTTATAATTTTAACTTGTAGTTTTTTTATTCTGGTATTAACTCAAAAACAGCCATGTTTAGGCGATCTTTATCCCGTCCCAAAAATTTGAAAAAATGACTTACACGGTTTAACTCTGCCAGTTCTTCCTTAGTTTTAATGTGCTTGGCACACAGTCTGGCAACGTTATTATTTCATTTGTTAAGCAATGGCAAACTTCCGCGAGCAGTACCTGTTGACCTCTTTTTGTATTAAGGAAGAACCATTTTACAATTTTATAGAGCTGTCCCTCTGCCAAATCATCTATTCTTTTGTACAAACGACTAGAAGTAAAAATAAAAAATATTAAAAATATTATTTTTTTAATAAAATTTACTTACCATTTTTTGATGTTAATTGCAACTGACTTTTTGCTTCTAATATAATGATAAACCTGCAGCTTATTATGTACAAATCAAACATTATATCCCTTCCATTTTCTACCAAGAAATTTTAAAATAACATTTTCTAACATGAAATCATTTCCTAGAATACTCCTTAAATTAACTTTGTCTAATAAGCATTTAGTGATAAAAATGCATGTTTTAAAATGTTTTAATTTAGAATCAAATCAACATGAATTAACCCCCTGTCACTTTTTTTATTTTACCTCGATATAAATACGACATTCATATTCTAAAGAATTATTAGAATTCCATTAAAAGTCTTTGTTCTTTGTTAAATATATATAAATAAGCTTAGAGATTTAAATATACTATTTAAACAATAACACACTTTTCAACAGGAAAAATCGGTTATTGTCGTATAAAATCGGTTATCGGTTATTGAGTATTGTCGTGTAAAATAACTTTCAAAATAAAATTGCTACCAAACAACAGAGATTTGTTATCGTGGTTTAAAGGAGCAATAAACAAAATTGTAGAATATTCACTACATAATGTTAACGCAGATGATCTTGTTGGAATAACGTTTTTTGGACAAAATTTCCAAGACCGAACATCGGGTTGGATTAACTACAAACCAGCAAACACCCTCAAGTTTGAAGACATATGGGAGATAATTTATAAAATTTTTTAAAGCAATTTTGAGGGGTTGAGCACTGATTCGCTTGAACTTAGTACTACCACAGTTCATTTGCCGTGGTACTACCACAGGAAGTGGAAGAAACCAAAAATTATTTACATTCGAAGAAGAATGCTTAAAACGAAAAGGTGTTGTAACTATTAAAACAAGGACAATCTTTGTTTATATCGTGCTGTTGTTGTTGGAAAAGCTTTCGCCAACAAAGACGACAATTACAAAAAAATATGAAAAAATAATCAAAAAATGCAAACAAATTTAGCGAATGAGCTAGTGCAGAAATTACAAGTAGATAAAACAAAGAGTGTGGGAATTCCAGAATTACAAAAAATACAGAATCATTTCGGCAATGAGTACAACATCGTAGTCTACAGTTATGGCGACAAAAAAAAATTATCTTTGATGGAAGAAATAATGGCAAAAGAATTAATCTCTATTATCACAATAACCATTACAATCTAGTTACTTCCACTTATATCTGTTTTTTGTGTGAGTTATTATTGTGAAAAATGTAATGTAGGATACACCAATAAAAAATATCATAATGTTGTGGTAGCTGTATTAGCTGTCAGCAATCACCTGCGTATGACAAAATACCTACAGATGTTTCGTGTATTATATGCAAACGATCTTTCAGAGGAGAAAACTGTTTTAAAAACCATTCTGAAAAACGATGCTCAGAAGTTCATAAATGTCTAAAATGTTGTAAATTATATTCAGTTAAGCGTTATATACACAAATGTGATAATGTGTTTTGTAAACACTGTTTGTGTTTATTTTGTTTTCATATTTTATAAAAACAATTAGAAACAATGCAAGAAACAACAATATCCAAAAGCAGAATCAAGACGTAAAAACCTGTGTGTTCTCTCCACAAGATGTCATTATTGCATAAATGAGTCTAGGTTGTTCTTTTGCAAAAAAATGTGGTTATAGAACAACATTTATAAAAACAAAAGTAATTTCAAGTTTTGTTGATATAACAGCAAAAAAAATTTAAGAAACTTACTTTTTTGACACATAATGGTCAAAGCTTTGATCATCAATTTATTTTAAATGAACTATTAAATAAAACCAATTTAGACCCCAAATTGATCATGAAGGGAACAAAAATAATTCAAATGCAAATAAATAACATAAAGTTTTAGATTCGTTAAATTATCTACCAATAACACTGGCTAAACTTTCGAAAGCTTCTGAATTATCTATTAATGTTGAAAAAGGTCACTTTCCACATTTATTCAACACTAGAGAAAATGCAAATTACATTGGGTCTTTGCTATAATATTGTAAAAATGATGTATATATTTTAGCGGGAGCTTGTATAAAATTTACAAATCTTATGTTAAAAGAAACCAATGTATGGCCTTTTATGGAAGCCACAACTATAGCTTCAGCATGCAATTTAGTCTTCCGTAGAAAATTTTTAAAACCAAGTACAATTGCTTAATACCAAAAATAGCTTGCAGATATACAATCAAAAATTGCTCTTCCATGGTTAATTTGGGAAGAAGATCAGGGAAACGTTAATATTTGTCACGCTGGTAAACAAAGCGAAGCAATTATAAACGGGTTAAAAGTAGATGGATTATGTGTAGTAACAAAACAAATTTTTGAATTTCACGGATGCTATTATCATGGGCATCCAAAATGTTTTCGGTATAGGCGTAACGAACCAATAGGTAGTCTTAATTATGATACAATGGCTACTAGATTTGAATCTACTGTACAAAAACTGAGCGATTAAAATCATTTGGATATGAAGTTATTGAAATATGGGAATGTGATTTCAGACAACAGATAAATAAAAAAGAAGAAATTTCATATTTATTAAATCATCCCATTTTAAAAAATACTCCTTTAAATCCTAGGGACGCGTTTAACGGAGGGCAAACAAGAAATACAGTTTTGCACTATAAACCTAAAGAAGGTGAAAAAATAAAATATATTGATATTTGTTAGTTATATCTCTATGCGTGCAAATATGGTAAATTCCCAATAGGACATATAGAAGTTATAAATGTATACGAAAAGTGCTCCCAATTTGATTTGCAACAAATAGAAGGATTAATTAAGTGTAACATTCTTCCACCGCATGATTTATTTCATCCGGTTCTTCCAATAAAGCAAAATAATAAATTATTGTTTGCAATTTGCTTTACCTGTAGCTTCGAAGGCAATCAAGATGAGTGCACAAATTCTGAAGAACAAAAAATACTGTCAGGAACTTGGGTTATAGATGAGATAATAAAAGTTATCGGAAAAGATTATAAAATAATAAAAATACATGAAATCTGGAGTTATAAAGTTCAGTAATATGATAAAAGTTTGAACAAAACAGGATTATTTACCGGAATGATGGATACATTTTTAAAAATAAAACAAAAAGCTTCAGGTTGGCCAAAAGAATGTGATTGCGAGCAGTCAAATCAAAAACAAGTTCAAGAGTTTTTTGAAAAGGAAAACATTCAACTAAATGCAGAAAAAAGCTGTCCAAATGCAGGTTTGTGCCAGTTTGCAAAAATAATATTAAATTCATTTTGGGCAAAATTTGGACAAAAAGAAAACCAGACAAAAACACTGATAGTTAGGGATCCATCAGAATTTTATAATTTGATAACAGATCCAAGTAAAACTGTTATGCACATAATGATTATTAACTCGGAAACACTTTTAGTAAATTGAAAATACAAAAACGAAGAAATAAATTTACTGCCTACTGTTAACGTATGTATAGACTGTTACACTACAGCGCAAGCTCCTCTAAAATTATAGCTTTCTTGAAAAATTAAAAGAACGTGTTTGATATGGGCTCGGTAATATATGTTTCAAAAGAAGGCAAATACGAACAGGTAATTTTATTGCAACTTTATTGGAGATATGACAAACGAGTTTGAGTCTTCTGGAGTTGGAAGCTATATCACAGAATTTGTAAGTGGAGGACCTAAAAATTACAGTTATAAGATATTTTCCATTAAAACTCAAACTGAAACGGCTGTTTGTAAAGTAAAAGGGATAAGACTAAATTACGATTCCTCAAAAATAATAAATTTTGAAAAAATTAGGGAAATGATTTTAACAAATGACAAGGATGGTATTTCCATTTTATCAAAAAATTTAGGAAGAACAGCAGAACACCAAGTTATTACTGTACCTGAAATAAAAACATATAAAATAAAATCTGAAAAACGAAAATTTGATTATTCTTCTGTACCTTTTGGTTTTATAAAAAAAAAAAAAAAAATGTAAAGTTTAAAGTTCTTTTGTTTTTTATTAAAAATTTTACCTATTTTTTAATCTATTTAATTTTTATTTTTTAAATAGTTTCTATATATAGCTCGCAATAAATATAGCTCGCAAATTTTTTTTTGTCTCACGATTTTATTCACACAACCGAGGATTATTTTCAAGTAAGGATACAATACCAAGATCAATATCCGCATTTTATTCATCTCATATAGGATATCAACAATAATTGGTTGACCGTAAGAGATTTTTATTATTACAATCGTTTATGCATTTTTTTTTAACATAATACAAAGTAATTTGCAAGAACATAATAAATATGTGGTTCTATATTAAAAATATTTTTTCTTAAACAAACCAATTAATCACCAAATACAACTTTTTTTTCCTCACGATTTTATACATACAATCTTTACTTAAGTCTTATTATTTCCAATAATCTATGCTACTATACTATAAGAACAACATCATTGCACTTATGTGTTCTACATTAACCAGTTGACCTTCAAAATTACTAACAAGAAAAAGAAGTTTTCAAAAATCACGATTTCAATACAAAGCTAACAATACAATTTGATAAAAACAGGCGCATAAATAAATTTTTTTTTTGCATTAACAAGTACTAATAAAAACTTTTAAACTATTATTCAATTATTCACAATAAACAACTTTTCTATATACACACGCGCCAACAACATTCCTTAAAAGTTCAAACACCTTTGTTGTGAGCTCATTTGAATAAGTATATTGCTATCTCTTTCTCACCAAGTGCCATGTATTCCGCAAACTAATTATGAAAGCGGTAAAAAATACTACATATTCCAACTTACATGTTCTACAAAATCTAGTTGACCTTGTCTACTATTTACAAAAGCTTTTTCCGGAAATATAATTATGCACCACACCTGTTTAAGTCATTGAACTTTGCATAATATATAGTCTATATTATATAAAAACACCTCATTTGCATAAAAATTTTCCCAGGCCCAAGTGCCATACATACTACTAGCGATCGGAATATGCTTTTTAATGTTTGTTGTTGATGAAATTTTAGGACTAGGTTCACATGTTGAAATAGATTCTAGCAAACTTTCGGAATCAGCATAAATTACAAATTGAACCCTCATTTTTTTATGCCAAGATTTAGATTTTAAAAATTTATTTTCAGGGCTAGGTAACTTGGTAATGATGTTTCTACATTCTTTTTTATGAATTTGTAAATTTTGTTATGGAGTAAAATAAATCTAGTGCCCGTGTTTAGGAAGTTGATTTTGCACTAATCTCGACAAATTTTTAACCCAAACGTAATGCGACTTTTCATTTTTTGTAATTAAAAGTATTTCAATATTGCGAATTTTTACTTCCTTTGTATGGTAGTAGGGTCCAATTATTTTTATACAATTTTTGAAACCTTTTTCATATCCATATATAGTGATGCTTATTTCCGGATTCATTCTTTCAAATTCTTTTACATCATTATAATGAAGTGGACATTCTAAATTACCAAACTAATTGTGCTACTTTTGTATTATTTAAAATTATTGTTTGTGCTTCTATATTTTCAATAGCATAATTTTCACATCTCTGAGGATTTCTAATTGCTCTGTTTTGTAATACTGATATTTAACACCACTTGAAGTAATATACATCTCTATTTTTATTATTAAAGCATGCTTTTTTCTCTTCAATTTGCTTTGGTAATTTAATATGTTGCGAACCTTTTAAGGATTTATATTCATTTATATTTATTTCTTAACTTACTTAAACTCCATCCAGAATCTTTTTCTTGGAATTCTCCGGTTTCATTCGAAATCTTTTCTATCATATTTTCCAATACAGTTTCTATTTCATGTTCTGCTTGTATAATTTCCATTTTACTATTAAAAAATTTTACACTAAAATTATTTTCCACTTAATCATTTTCTAATTTATGAGGCTTTACATACTCTGCGAATAATTCAATGTTAAATTTAAACATTTTAATTTTAGGAGATCCTTTTTAAAAAAATTAATAAATCATCCTTTATCATTTCAAAATATTGTTCTGGTAATATTATGTCATCATTTTTATTTTCCAAAATAAAAGTAGCAATCCTTCTTTGAAATCCTTGTCGTATAATTTTAATTACCTTCATAAGGTAATGTTGCTTTCGCTTTATGCGAATTTGTTCGAATATAGTACTTCCAATAATTTTTATCTACTTCCACAATAATTCTTCACAATATTTGATTTCAATAAAGCTATTGTTCCC
This sequence comes from Poecilobothrus nobilitatus, assembly GCA_947095535.1. NCBI lineage: Eukaryota > Metazoa > Arthropoda > Insecta > Diptera > Dolichopodidae > Poecilobothrus > Poecilobothrus nobilitatus. The sequence goes on along the minus strand of OX352772.1, from coordinate 255,909,259 downwards.
TTTTATTTTCTTTGTTGATGCTGTACTTCCATCTGCATTTTCGGAAATGTTTTTCTTTTTATTATTTTTATTTTCATGCATATTTTTAATATGTGCTTGAAGATTATCTTTTCTTCCAAAAGTTTTATTGCACCTAGCATCATTAAATTTTTTTTCCTCTCTTTTTTAGTTTGTCAGTATATGAGGTTTAATTGTTTTAGTGGTTAACTGTTTACCACAATATTCACATATAGTTTCCATATTTTTTTTTTTAAATTAAATATTAATTTTAATAGAAAAATCGTTTGTGTTAAACGATATTGTTTTCAGCAATACTATTTCAATATTAGCAATGAATTCTAAAAAAGAAGCATATATGAATACCTAACTTCTAAATCAACCAATATATCGAAACTTAAATAAATCATGTTAAGAATAACAACTATGTGTATAATTGTTGTTACATTTGAAGTCAATCATTATTTAAAATAGTTAACCTCCTTATCAATCAAATTTTTTAATATTCAATTTACATATTGTTATACCTTACTCTTAAAGTATAGGGTATATTAACTTTGGTATGGAGTTTGTAACCACCAAAAGGAAGCGAGTTAGATATGAAAATGTATATATATTCTGAATCAGAATCACCTCCTGAGTCGATTTAAGGATGTCCGTCCGTCCTTTCGCACGATAACTAAAAAACTAGGGAAGTTATTTTGATGAAATTTATATAGTAGGTTACTAATTACGAATCTGAACAAAATCGGTCGATGGGTTCGGATTCGGGAAGCTACCGAATGATTCCGCAGCAAAGGAGATTATTTCCAATATCAACAAAGATAGAACCTTTAAATTTTTTACAATGCTTCCGAACGAGTCCCAAAGCAAATGAGATTACCTCCAAAACCAACAAAGATAGAATCTTTGAATTTGGTACAGTGGAGTTCTTTTGTGTTTTATTTATTATTCTGAAATTTGGGAGGATTTGGTTCATAAATTCGGATCTTGGAAGCTTTCAAACGAGCCCCAGAGCAAACGAGTATATCTCCACGACCAACAAAGATAGAACCTTTATTTTTAGTACAAGGGTGTTCTGTAATGTTTTCTTTTCTGTAAAATTGGAAACTGACATTTGAAAGAATTTGAAGCATGGGTTCGTATTTTGGAAACTTCCGGACGAGCACAAGAGCAAATGAGCATATCTCACAAAAACAACAAAACCAACAAAAGTAAAACTTTTAAATTTAATACAATGGTGTTCTGGCATGTTTTCTTATGTCCCTGAGATGGATTTGATGAATTGGAGTGGCAATTCGGGTACTGATACACGCCTCACAAGGACAAGCATATCTTCGAAATTAATAAAGATAGAAATTTGAAATTTTTTACAAGGTTGTCAAGCATATCTCAAGAGCCTCTTTTACGTTCTTGAAATTCCAGTTGAATAAGACAGAAAAGGGAAAAAGTTCAAACAGCTGCCAAAACACTTATGGAGTTTTAATTTAATTCGAATTATTCAGGTGTAGAGTTTCAATAAGTCGGTTGCATCGACTTACTGTTACATATACTTGTTAATAACTTGGTTGGGTATAATTAAATTTTTAAATTTCATAACACATATTCTCACACTCTACTAGGACCGAATCGAACTTCCGCAGGACCAAATCGGTCTTTCCGGAGGGCAGTTATTGTACCTCCGGGAGACAGTTATCAGACCTCCGAATCAGGAACCTAAAAATCTGAAAACTTCAAAAACTTGAAATTTTCTTAATTGTTAAATGAAAAAAATTAGGTCTATATTTTATATTTTTCTTGCGAACAAATATCCACCAAAGGAATGAGGTCAACCAATGCCATATTACGACTTTCTGGGTGACGACCCATAGGTTTTAAATAAAAGCAAGTCCCGTTTAATTCTTCTAGTTCTTCGTTAGTTGTCACTTGTTTTGAGAATCTGTCTGGCATCAATATTGTAATTTTTTGTTCATTTATGGGGTCCTTTCATAGTATTCACATAGTACAATTTTTTCTCCTCTCTTTGTATCTAAAAATTTCCATGAAATTACCTCGTACAGTTTTCTTTGGGCCAAATAGTCTTTGTTTCGGTATTGATCATTATCACCTTTTGCGACTGACATTAAGTTTTGAATAAAGGCCTAAAATAATATCGAGAAGAAAAAATATAATAATTAGAAATAAATTATAAATAAATAAATATTATATACAATACCATTTTCTTTTTCCAAGTTAGTTATTTACTTTTTTTTTTCGTTTAGTACACTGATTAAAGTAAGTAAAATTTTGCGAGTTTACATACTCTTGTTAAATACTGAAATAAGGGTTTCGGTTCCATGTTTTTTACCTAACAATTATATTCTAATTCAATCAAATTTATAATACCATCAATTAACTCAGTTAAAAATTCGTCCTAGTTAAAATTAATAATTATTCAATAGATTCAACAATTAATTGCAAAAATTAATTCTTATTAAAATATAAAACGTTATGTAATCAGTTATGTAATCAGACTAATAACATGCTTTTGCGATAAAAATTATTCAAACAGTTTTTTATTAACGTGACCTTCTATATAAAAAAAACAAGGAAATATTTTTCAGTTTATTTTTATTTTTTTTTCTTTATTTATATATAAAGGAAATCTACATGATTTGAATGTAAATGACAATAAATTTTTTTTTTTTATAAATCAAGGACCTTAGCATAATGCTGTATGGTCTTATAAATTTTATAATATCAATTAATTAATTATTTAACAAACAAGAAAAGAGATTACATCTATTAATATTATAGTTTCCATTAATTCACACTTCTTTTTTTTCTTTTTTTTTTTAATCTTATTTGGTGTTTTAGTTTGTTTTTTAGTGTAATTAGTATATTTATTATTATTATTATTTTTTTTCTATTTCTACTAGTCTTTTTTATAATGTTATATGCTAAATAAGGTTGATTTAATTTTTTGTTTAAATAAATTAAGGTTAGAAATTAACTTCAAGTGTTCTTCATTATAGGCTTTAAGACAGTTATACAAGTAATTATTTTTTTGATGTGTTGTTCTAAACAGAGAAAGGTAGAAGATGGATCTATTCCTAGTATTATGATTATGTATGTCTAGGTTCCTATTTAGAATGAAGTTATGATTTAGTTGGTTGTGAATGATTTTAAACGCAGTTTTATAGAGTTCAAATAATATAATATTTTTTAAGCTTAGATATTTATCATTATATATAGAATCAGATGGGTGTAACATGGGCAGCCCTTGGGAAACTTGACACATTTTTTATGCATCATATCTAATTTGTTTAGATAATTTTGTGGAGCTCTACTCCAAATGGGTAAACGGTAGGAAATGTGAGATTTTATATATGATGCATATATTGTGTATATTGAATGATCAGAAAGGAATTTTCGTAGTCTCCTCATTAAGAATATGTATGGAGATATATTTTTAATTACTTTTTCTATATGTGAACTCCAATTTGATTTGCTGTCAAGTATTAGACCTAGATAGTTGAAGTTTCTGACAAATTCTACATTCACATTATTATACTACAGTGAGTTTATAGAGCTATGTGTCTTATTTTCAAACAATAATATTTTAGTGTTTTTTAATTTTAATAAAAGCCGATACTTGGTTAGCCATTCCTCAATTAACAGTAAATCATGTTGTATAAATGCATACATATTCGCCTCAGAGTCCTCGGCATATTTAATTACGGCATCATCTGTGAATAACTGGATACAACCCTTTAACTACAGGTGAGAGATATCGTCAATATATAATTTAAATAGTAATGGGCCTAGTATCGATCCTTGCGCAACCCCTTTTGATATTGTTTTTTCAATACTAAAGCTATTGTTTATTCTAACTTTTGTTTACGGTTTTGAAGATATGTTTTGAAAAAATTTAACTGACTTATTTTCTAATGATTTGTTTTAAGAGATGTTTGCAACAACGTAACATGTAAATAGCCAAACCCATAATTTTTATTAATATGTTGTTGTCAGTCAATCTGATTACATAACGTTTAAATTTTAATAAGAATTATTTTTTGCATTAATTGTTGTACGTGTTAAAGAACTATTTTGTCACGATTAGATAATCATGATTATTCTATTGAATAATTTATTAATTTTAACCAGAAAGAATTTTTAACTAAGTTAACTGATGCTATTATAAATTTGATTGGATTAGAATATAATTGTAATGTAAAAAAACTTGGAAGAGAAACCCTTGTTTTAGTATTTTAGTTTGAAATTTTATTAAAAATAAAATTTAAGGACTGGCGAAATATTTTCTAGTATGGTTTGAACTTTGTCACATATTTTAATTAATACATAAATAGACCTCTTATTGAACGGTTATTTTCGAATACTTTTAGATTTCAAATTCTTAACAATCAATTTCAATCAATCAGATTTCAAATTCTTAACAAATTTTTAAGAAAAAAAAATATTTGATTTGAATGAAAAAAGTGCAATATTATTGCATTTGTGATGCATAAATAATATACATATGTATAACAATATTAATTTTGATGCATACTTCAACAAATAATTTTGTGAATTGCATGAAAATTAATTTGTACATTTATTATAATTTTTAAATATTTATGCTTAAATTTTATTCTTAAAAAAATTTCAAAAACACATACATACATATGTACTTGTTTTTTACTGGTTTATAATTCAATTCAATTTTTAAAATAAAAATACAAACTATTTTTCATGTTATATTAAACATACCTCAATGGAAGCGACGAATTTTTATTAGAATAATTACGAATTCTCATTCTCAAAATTTTTATACAATGCACACATTTTTTAGCTTTTATTTTTACAAAATGTACTTTCATACACAATTTGTTTGTAACTCAAAAAACCTCATACAATTTTCAATGTACATCATACTTAAATATTATATTCACATTAATTCTTTACATAAAACAGAAAAAAACAAAAAAGAAACAGAACAAAACATAAAATATGTAGATAAATACTTAACATTACATAGCTACATATATAAATACATATGTATCTATATAAAAAACAAAATAAAAATAAAATACGTATAGCCATAGACTATAGATACCTAACACTGTAGCTATATAATTACATTTTTATATCATTCATATTCAAATTTCAAAATATGTATAGCAACCGTATGTATATATTGAATAGAACCAAAAAAAGAAAATAAAACAAAAAATACGTATAGCTATAGATACCTAACACTACGTAGCTCTATAAATACATTTGTATATCATTCATATTCAAATTTCAAACTATATATATAGCAATAGCATATATTGTATAGAAACATAAAATTCGAAAAAAAAAAGAAAAAAGGAGAAAAACAAAGGCTCATATATTTCGCCAAAACAAGTAAATAACTAACTTGGAAAAAGAAAATGGTATTATAATTAATATTTATTTATTTATAATTTATTTCTAATTATTATATTTTATCTTCTCGATTATTTTATTTTAGGCCTTTAGGCTTTTAGGATTATTTTTATATTTTAGGCCTTTATTCAAAATTTAATATCAGTAGCAAAAGGTGATAATGACCAATACCGAAACATAGATTATTTGGCCCAAAGAAAACTGTGCGAGGTAATTTCATGGAAATTTTTAGATACAAAAAGAGAAGAAAAAATTGTATTATGTGAATTGAAGGACCCCATAAATGAACAAAAAATTACAATATTCATGCCAGACAGATTCTCAAAACAAGTGACAACTAACGAAGAACTAGAAGACATAAACGGTCGTGACCCAGAAAGGCGTAAAATGGCATTATTTGACCTCATTCCTATGGTGGATATTTGTTCGCAAGAAAAATTATTGAAATAAAATATAAAAATATAGACCTAATTTTTTCATTTAACAATTAAGAAAATTTCAAGTTTTTCAGGTTTTCAGATTCTTTTCCTTTTCAGATTTTTAGGTTGATTCGGAGGTCTGATAACTGTCTCCCGGAGGTGCAATAACTGCCCTCCGGAAAACCTGTGGAAGCCCGATTTAGTCCTGCGGAAGTTCGATTAGGTCCTATTAGAGTGTGAGAATATGTGTTATGAAATTTAAAAATTGAATTATTAAGTGGGTTTAATAAGTTTAGGACTTTGGAACGATGTTATAAGGATAGAGCTTCAGCAAAAACATTTGTATGATATGATAAAATTATTACATTTGAGTATGTTATTATTGTTAGGTATAACTAATTTATTTAAATCATACATTTTTCAAAATAGTACCCAACCATGTTATTAATAATATGTAAATTGAATATTAAAACTACTTTTTATAGATAAAGTTGGATTTGATTTGATTGATTTTTTGACTATTTTAAATAATGATTAACTTCAAATGTAACAACAATTATACACATAATTGTTATTCTTAACATGATGTATTTAAGTTTCGATATATTGGTTGATTTAGAAGTGAGGTATTTATATATGCTGCTTTTTTAGAATTCATTGTTAATATTAAAATAGTATTGCTGAAAACAATATCGTTTAACACAAACGATCTTTATATTAAAATTAATATTTAATTAAAAAAAAAAATATGGAAACTATATGTGAATATTGTAGTAAACAGTTAACAACTAAAACAATTAAACGTCATATACTGACAAACCATAAAAGAGAGGGAAAAAAATTTAATGATGATAGGTGCAATAAAACTTTTGGAAGAAAAGATAATCTTCAAGTACATATTAAAAATATGCATGAAAATAAAAATAATAAAATGAAAAATATTTCCCAAAATCCAGATGGAAGTACAGCATCAACAAAGAAAATAAAAGGGAACAATAGCTTTATTGAAATCAAATATTGTGAAGAATTATTGTGGAAGTAGATAAAAAATATTGGAACTACTATATTCGAACAAATTCGCATAAAGCGAAAGCAACATTACCCTATGAAGGTAATATTAAAATTATACGACAAGGATTTCAAAAAAGGATTGCTACTTTTATTTTGGAAAATAAAAATGAGGACATAATATTACCAGAACAATATTTTGAAATGATAAAGGATGATTTATTAATTTTTTTAAAAAAGGAGCTCCTAAAATTTAAAATGTTTAAATTTAACATTTAATTATTCGCAGAGTATGTAAAGCCTCATAAATTAGAAAATGATTAAGTGGAAAATATTTTTTGTGTAAAATCTTTTAATAGTAAAATGGAAATTATACAAACAGAACATGAAATAGAAACTGAATTGGAAAGTATGATAGAAAAGATTTCGAATGAAACCGGAGAATTCCAAGAAAAAGATTCTGGATGGAGTTTAAGTAAGTTACTTCATTTAGAAATAAATATAAATGAATATAAACCCTTAAAAGGTTCGCAATATATTAAATTACCAAAGCAAATTGAAGAGAAAAAAGCATGCATTAATATAAAAAATAGAGATATATATTGCTTCAAGTGGTGTTTAATATGAACATTACAAAACAGAGCAATTGGAAATCCTCAGAAGTTATGCTATTGATAATATAGAAGCAATTTTAAATAATGCAAAAGTAGCACAATTAGAGTTTGATAATTTAGAATTTGCATTTCGTCATAATGATATAAAAGAATTTGAAAGAATGAATCCGGATATAAGCAACACTATATATGGATATGAAAAAGATTTGAAAAATTCTATAAAAATAATGGGACCCTACTACCATAAATAGGAAGTAAAAATAGGGGTTAAAAATTTGTCGAGATTAGTGCAAAATCAACTTTCTAAACAAAGGCACAAGAATTATTTTTGTAGAACATGCTTATGTGGCTTTACTTTACAACAAAATTTACAAATTCATAAAAAAGAATGTAGAAACATCATTACCAAGTTACCTAGCCCTGAAAATAAATTTTTAAAATTTAAAAATTGGCATAAAAAAATGAGGGTACCATTTGTAATTTATGCTGATTCAGAAAGATTGCTGGAACCTGTTTCAACATGTGAACCTAGTCCTAAAATTTCATCAACAACAAATATTAAAAAACATATTCCGATCGCTTTTTCATATTACATCAAATGTTCATTTGATACTAATTTAAATATATATAAAGGTTTTGAACCCGCACTCCCTTGGTTAATAAGCCACGTGTTAACCATTAGGACACCGAGGCCCCAAAAGAAACTTTATTTAGCAATAGTCTTATAATTATGATAAGTTTTTGTAAAGTGACATTCCCATTCTCCATTGATTCGGTCCTCCGGGAGTCCGATATGGTCCTAAAGGCGCGCTTTGGTCCAAAAGGTCTGCTTCGGTGCTTATGGTCCGCTTATGTCCTAAAGGTCCGAATCAGTTTTTTCTACTACTAAAGGCTACCGTCCCCTAGGGGCAAAGGGCAAGGCGTCTGGGGTCAAGGGGCCGCGGGATAAAATTGTTTTGGAAAGCGTCCTCAGAGATCCGATCAGGTGATCCCTCTTTTCTAAAATCGTATTAGGTATATAAATTAGATGTTTTCAAGTTATTCTAATTTAGTATACAAAATGAGGAGCAAAGCAGTAGCAGATTTACAATTTGTTATTGGAAACAATAAACAATATTTTTTGAAATAGTTTGCTTTGGGAGCTGAAGGCACCCTCATTCCAATATTGTTTGTGTTTAAAGCGACTTATTCACGTTAGGAGTTAAATGAAAATGCTAAACAACAAAACAAATACAACAAAAATACAATTAATGGACTTGACTGGAATGATGGATTTATAGAATATTCAATTAATTAAAAATATTTTAAAGGAACATTTAAATTCATTCGATGTCGTTTACGTAGGGGTACCAGAAAAAGAAATTTTTAGATAAATTTGTTTCTGTAGACGTTATCAATGTAGATAATGACATTTCATCTCTTCAGAAACTACGGAATTTCACCACTATTTGCCCTCACCATCATATTGCGGAAAACTTAGAACAATGTGCTGTAAAAAGTCGTATGAATTTGATTAGGTATTTAATAAAAGAAAATAATTGGTTTTAAAAAATATTTGTTTTATTTTCACCAAGATATTTTTTCGGACAAAAACATAGGTATTTCATAAAATAGTCTGGAATAGTTACACTGAGCTATGTGTAAATTCATTGGAATGTAGAAATCTTCTTGTTCCAATTTTAATTTATTCTTTGCGATACATATTCATATTTGAATACATATTCTCGTATATTTAGTACAGCTCCATTGTTATATGACATCACTTCTTGTATAAAGTCTAGCATGAGGCAAAAACGAGTGTACTCATCTAGCTGCAATGTAAATTTTTTAGTGGGCTCTGCATGATTAAATGTTTGCGAAAGTCCTTTGGAATTTAATTTTGGTTCACTCTTTTTAAAATTGTGATAAAATGTACACCACTCCAAATAATTCATTTCGCTTATGACTTTGTTTTGTCGTTGGAACATTATTGATGCAGCAAAATTTTCAATATTAAATCCAATTTGAATTTTTATCGTTTGTTTTTTATCCAAAAAATAAATATAGGTTAATAAAAGGTTCTGCGCTGCCTCAACTTTTTGTGTTTCAAATACATCTGAATTTGTTGATTGCTCGATCTTTTTTGTTTTAACTGATGAATTTTATTTTAGAATTTTGTATTTATAGTTTTTCTCCCACATTTTTTAAATATTTTTCTATCGTTTTTAAGTGGGGATGATGTGTCGAATAAATTAAGAAAATATTTCATGCTTTTACGGGAACTTCGCATCCATAGATTATTGTTGAAAACAAAACATTTCGATTGACTTTGTAGAAATTTTATAATTTTTTTTATTCTCATTGTAAAATGGTGGATTTCCAAATGATTCAAAATATTCTGCACACTTTTGAACTGGAACAAATATTGCTAACCAATGTCTTTCCTTTTCATTTAATAATAATAATAATAATATTAATAATAATAATAATAATAAAAATAATAATAATAATAATAATAAAAATAATAATAATAATAATACTAATAATAATCATAATAATAATTATAATAATAATAATAATAATAATAATATTATGCCTGAATGCCTTAAAATTAACAAAGTAATACCTATATATAAAAATACAGGATCGAATACAGATGTAAACAACTTCAGGCCTATATCAATATGCTCGGTTTTAAGCAAACTAATAGAAACTTGTGTAGTGCAGCCACATTTGAGCGTATCACACTCCTTCAAAAAAGATCAGTGATGGGATCAGTGAAAACAGTGTGTACTGTTTTCTTTGATCTAAAACAAGCGTTTGATTCTATAGATAGAAAAATATTACTTAGAATATTACTTGAATTTGGGGTAAAAGGAAAGAATTATATGTAGTTCCAAAATTATTGCACTGGTCGAAAACAATATACTGAATGTGATGGTATCACTAGCAGCACAATTAATACAGAATATGGAATGATACAAGGAAGTTCTTTGGGGCCGCTACTATTTTCTTGTTATGTGTACAACCTTTGCGAGTTGGAGTTAAATGGCAGCTCTTTTTTATATGCGGATGATTTAGCCATAGTATATACTGAAAACAATTTCGGCACTCTACAAAGAATCATAGCAGCGGATATGAAAATTATTTATCAATGGATGTGTCAACATAAACTGACCGTTAATGTTGACAAAACAAAGTATATCTTGCTGAGGGCAAAGGATCGTGAAATCAGCATAAAATACAATAACAATGAGGTCAAAAGAGAGAGTAGCTATAAATATCTAGGTATTACAATTGATGATGAGCTAAATTGGAATCTACATGTAAATAATATTTTAAAAACAACAAGAAAAACTGCAGGTGTTTTCAAAAAAATCTCCTACAGAATACCAGAAAGTTTCAAGCGCTCTTTTTATTATAGTTTACTACATAGTAAAGTTAGTTATGGCATAGGAATCTGGGGTAATACATCTAGAAAAAATTCAAATACTCTTCAAAAAGCACAAAACAAATCTATCAAAAATTTATACAACATGAACCATAGAACATCAACCAACCAATTACACAAAAAATTTCAAATTTTAAAAATATCAGATTACAAAACACTAGTTCAAATTATGCATGTTCATAAGATTCAAAGTGATGAAATAAAAAGCAATGTCAAACTAGTGACAAACTCAGATGTACATAATTATAACACACAATACATAATAATAATAATAATAATCAAAATAATAATAATATCAATAAGAACAATAATGTTAATAATAATAACATGAAGATTCCTAAAGATAATGCTAAAGAGGAAAATCAAGTTGGAATTCTAACAGCTAATTATGCTAATTGGATTAAGGTTGAAACAATAAATCTGGGCAGCATATCGAAATGTCTAAAAAAAAGCTTTATAAATACGCTAGCGCCACAGATTGTCAGATTAAGAAGAAATGCAATTATATCTGGTGGCAATGTTATGCTACTTCTTGATTTAGAGAACACAGAATATACAACAATGTTAGATTGTTTTTGTTGTATTGGAATGATGCAAGAATGATTGCCACAAGACCATCAAGAACTTTCTAAGTCAAACTTTAGTTATCACGAAACTATAGGAATATTTCGAAAGGAAGTGCTACAAGATCTAGCTGATTTTAGGAGTCATGTAAATAATAAATACAGAGAGCATCTGCGAAGAATTAGAAAATCATGGCAAAATTATATGATTGGAAAACCATAATGCTGGATAACCTATTGAATATGAAGATGGTGCATTTTAATGCTGGAAGTTTGAGGAAAAATCTGAACGAAATAGAAACAATTATAAAAATTAAAACTGGTTTTGATATAATGATGGTTGGAAAAACTTGGTTATATTCGGAAGAAGAAAAGTACTTTAATATTCCTGGGTATACAGCATCTGTTATCTCTAATAACTTGAGCAGAGGAAGTGGAGCTGCAATATATGAAATGTAAGATATTAGTCATAAAACTTTGGAAAGCATCAAACTCCTTCAATACTATTGTGATTTCTTTAGAAGATATCAAGCCTATTAATATCGCAGTGTGTTACAAAAGCCCGAATGAAAACAATAAGGCATATATAGCACATCTAGATCAGCTTTTTGATAAGTGTAAAAACATAATTGTGATTGGTGATACTAACATTGATTTACTCTCTCAAACGGATCTAAGCAGGATTTATATGGATATGCTGAATATTTACTTGGTTAATATAAAAAATATAAATGATGTTAGTAATGCTAGAAGAATTACATCAAACTCAGCGACATTAATAGATCATGTTATTTCAGATCTAAAGACAGATCAATTTAGTTTTGATATTACTATGTATAATATTCCAAACTTAGGTCATAAAGCGTCTGTGTTGAAGTTAAAGCACTTCTTAGAAAACTTGATCAATCGAATAACGAATTTGATTTTTTTATTATTTTTCAACAATCAACAACAAATTGGATTATTTCTTAATCTAATTATTCTTTTTGTTGATTTCGATTGTTATTCAATAATTACTCTTGTAATACGATTATTTAGCTGTAATAATTGTTATATTATGGTTTGTGTATTTACTAAATTCCAACATTTTATGTTATGTTTTAAAAAATGGTCTATGATATAGCAAACGTAAAACATTCATTAAACATAGATTATTCTACCCATTTTGATATTTGTAAAGAAAACCAAATGTACAAAAATAATTTTAACATACCTTATTTACAAACAAAGCTTAAGAAATAAATTATATAGTGTAAAGACTTTAATAAATAACAACTTTAAAAATCAAATTCATGTAATTGTACTTACTGAAATTTGGTTGCATATCACAGAAAATAAATTTTACAATATTGAAGGGTATAATACTTATTTTGTCAATAGGGACAACTCTTTTGGAGGGGTTGCGATTTATGTGAGAAATTATATAAATAGTTACCAAATATACGGCGAAGAATTTCAAAAAAGTAATATTCTGGGAGTTAAACTACCAAAACAGAACACTAATATCTTTGGTATATACAGGGCACATGAAACTTCTATTGATTGTTTTATTGATAAAATAGATTATATAACATCGCAATTCAAAAAAAGTCTAATTCTAGGCGATATTAATTTATCCGAGATAAATCTATATTCAAACACTCTATTAAGCAACGGGTTCCTAATTTGTAATAATGTTGATCAAGAATTTGATACTAGATTTGGTAGGAATTCAAAGACCATTATCGATCATTTCATTAGTGATATTATTCAAAGTAAATACTGGTTTCATGTTTTAGATTCGTGCTTATCTGACCATCAAATAAGCATTAATCAAAACCCAATAACAGAGATAAACAATTCTTTTAAAACTAAATTTTAAAAGAATTGTTTATCTCTTAAACAACTTTGTTTACAAACAAATTGTTTATCTCTTACTAAACTTTTTATTCTAAATTATGAAATTATAAGTGCGAAAACTTTTGGAATGACCTACCAGTCTTCTCAAATTTTGACGAATTAGTTCTTAAAATGAAAGATATCATAAATATTACATAAGATTATTACAAAGATATCATAAATATACAATATTACAATAGATATCATACATTACAAAGATATCATAAATATTAAATGAAAGATATCGCAAATTACTCCAATTAAAAAAAATAAGAAAAAGAAGGCTTGGATCACTCAAGAAATCCTAAGTGAAATGAAAATAAGAGATTCACTGTTTAAATTTACAAAAAATACCCAGATGATTCCCATACGGAAATATTATACAAAAAACACAAACTTTTAGTTAAAACATTATTAATCGAGGCAAAAAAAAATATTTTTCTAATTTAATTATTAACAACTCCAATAACAATTTAATTCCAATATTGTTAATGTAAAACAAACAATAAAAATAATACATCACAACTCCATGATACTAGAACGCGAAAATGATATTGCCGCCGCCTTATCGAGTATTTTTCGAATATTACAAAGGAAATAAATATTCCAATTGATAGCATTGATCTTAATTATATAAACAAATTCAGAAGAAATATCTATACAAATTTCGACCTCTATCTTACTAATTTAGAAGAAATATCTAAAATTATTCAATCTCTGAATTCGGCATCTGCCACGGGATACGATAACATTTGAATCAAATTAATGAAACGATTTTCGAACCTAACTAATTTATAACTAATTTATTTAAATCATACATTTTTTAAAATAGTACCCAACCATGTTATTAATAATATGTAAATTGAATATTAAAACTACTTTTTATAGATAAAGTTTGATTTGATTTGATTGATTTTTTGACTATTTTAAATAATGATTAACTTAAAATGTAACAACAATTATACACATAGTTGTTATTCTTAACATGATTTATTTAAGTTTCGATATATTGGTTGATTTAGAAGTGAGGTATTTATATATGCTGCTTTTTTAGAATTCATTGTTAATATTAAAATAGTATTGCTGAAAACAATATCGTTTAACACAAACGATCTTTATATTACAATTAATATTTAATTAAAAAAAAATATGGAAACTATATGTGAATATTGTGGTAAACAGTTAACAACTAAAACAATTAAACGTCATATACTGACAAACCATAAAAGAGAGGAAAAAAAATTTAATGATGATAGGTGCAATAAAACTTTTGGAAGAAAAGATAATCTTCAAGTACATATTAAAAATATGCATGAAAATAAAAATAATAAAATGAAAAATATTTCCCAAAATCCAGATGGAAGTACAGCATCAACAAAGAAAATAAAAGGGAACAATAGCTTTATTGAAATCAAATATTGTGAAGAATTATTGTGGAAGTAGATAAAAAATATTGGAACTACTATATTCGAACAAATTCGCATAAAGAGAAAGCAACATTACCCTATGAAGGTAATATTAAAATTATACGACAAGGATTTCAAAAAAGGATTGCTACTTTTATTTTGGAAAATAAAAATGAGGACATAATATTACCAGAACAATATTTTGAAATGATAAAGGATGATTTATTAATTTTTTTAAAAAAGGAGCTCCTAAAATGTAAAATGTTTAAATTTAACATTTAATTATTCGCAGAGTATGTAAAGCCTCATAAATTAGAAAATGATTAAGTGGAAAATATTTTTTGTGTAAAATCTTTTAATAGTAAAATGGAAATTATACAAACAGAACATGAAATAGAAACTGTATTGGAAAGTATGATAGAAAAGATTTCGAATGAAACCGGAGAATTCCAAGAAAAAGATTCTGGATGGAGTTTAAGTAAGTTACTTCATTTAGAAATAAATATAAATGAATATAAACCCTTAAAAGGTTCGCAATATATTAAATTACCAAAGCAAATTGAAGAGAAAAAAGCATGCATTAATATAAAAAATAGAGATATATATTGCTTCAAGTGGTGTTTAATATGAACATTACAAAACAGAGCAATTGGAAATCCTCAGAAATTATGCTATTGATAATATAGAAGCAATTTTAAATAATGCAAAAGTAGCACAATTAGAGTTTGATAATTTAGAATTTGCATTTCGTCATAATGATATAAAAGAATTTGAAAGAATGAATCCGGATATAAGCAACACTATATATGGATATGAAAAAGGTTTGAAAAATTCTATAAAAATAATGGGACCCTACTACCATAAATAGGAAGTAAAAATAGGGGTTAAAAATTTGTCGAGATTAGTGCAAAATCAACTTTCTAAACAAAGGCACAAGAATTATTTTTGTCGAACATGCTTATGTGGCTTTACTTTACAACAAAATTTACAAATTCATAAAAAAGAATGTAGAAACATCATTACCAAGTTACCTAGCCCTGAAAATAAATTTTTAAAATTTAAAATTTGGCATAAAAAAATGAGGGTACCATTTGTAATTTATGCTGATTCAGAAAGATTGCTGGAACCTGTTTCAACATGTGAACCTAGTCCTAAAATTTCATCAACAACAAATATTAAAAAACATATTCCGATCGCTTTTTCATATTATATCATATCGCTTTATGTTCATTTGATACTAATTTAAATATATATAAAGGTTTTGAACCCGCACTCCCTTGGTTAATAAGCCACGTGTTAACCATTAGGACACCGAGGCCCCAAAAGAAACTTTATTTAGCAATAGTCTTATAATTATGATAAGTTTTTGTAAAGTGACATTCCCATTCTCCATTGATTCGGTCCTCCGGGAGTCCGATATGGTCCTAAAGGCGCGCTTTGGTCCAAAAGGTCTGCTAGGGGCAAAGGTTGTCTAGGGGCAAAGGGCAAGGCGTTTGGGGTCAAGGGGCCGCGGGATAAAATTGTTTTGGAAAGCGTCCTCAGAGATCCGATCAGGTGATCCCTCTTTTCTAAAATCGTATTAGGTATATAAATTAGATGTTTTCAAGTTATTCTAATTTAGTATACAAAATGAGGAGCAAAGCAGTAGCAGATTTACAATTTGTTATTGGAAACAATAAACCATATTTTTTGAAAGAGTTTGCTTTGGTAGCTGAAGGCACCCTCATTCCAATATTGTTTGTGTTTAAAGCGACTTATTCACTTTAGGAGTTAAATGAAAATGCTAAACAACAAAACAAATACAACAAAATACAATTAATGGACTTGATGGATGGAATGGAACTGGACATTGGAATGATGGATTTATAGAATATTCAATTAATTAAAAATATTTTAAAGGAACATTTAAATTCATTCGATGTCGTTTACGTAGGGGTACCAGAAAAAGAAATTTTTAGATAAATTTGTTTCGGTAGACGTTATCAATTTAGATAATGACATTTCATCTCTTCAGAAACTACGGAATTTCACCACTATTTGCCCTCACCATCATATTGCGGAAAACTTAGAATAATGTGCTGTAAAAAGTCGTATGAATTTGATTAGGTATTTAATAAAAGAAAATAATTGGTTTTAAAAAATATTTGTTTTATTTATTGTTCACCAAGATATTTTTTCGGACAAAAACAGGTATTTCATAAAATAGTCTGGAATAGTTACACTGAGCTATGTGTAAATTCATTGGAATGTAGAAATCTTCTTGTTTTTTATCCAAAAAATAAATATAGGTTAATAAAAGGTTCTGCGCTGCCTCAACTTTTTGTGTTTCAAATACATCTGAATTTGTTGATTGCTCGATCTTTTTTGTTTTAACTGATGAATTTTATTTTAGAATTTTGTATTTATAGTTTTTCTCCCACATTTTTTAAATATTTTTCTATCGTTTTTAAGTGGGGATGATATGTCGAATAAATTAAGAAAATATTTCATGCTTTTACGGGAACTTCGCATCCATAGATTATTGTTGAAAACAAAACATTTCGATTGACTTTGTAGAAATTTTATAATTTTTTTTATTCTCATTGTAAAATGGTGGATTTCTAAATGATTCAAAATATTCTGAACACTCTTGAACTGGAACAAATATTGCTAACCAATGTCTTTCCTTTTCATTTAATAATAATAATAATAATAATATTAATAATAATAATAATAATAATAATAATAATAATAATAATAATAATAATAATAATAATAATAATAATAATAATAATAATAATAATAATAAAAATAATAATAATAATAATAATCATAATAATAATAATAATAATAATATAATGCTTGAATGCCTTAAAATTAACAAAGTAATACCTATGTATAAAAATACAGGATCGAATACAGATGTAAACAACTTCAGGCCTATATCAATATGCTCGGTTTTAAGCAAACTAATAGAAACTTGTGTAGTGCAGCCACATTTGACCGTATCACACTCCTTCAAAAAAGATCAGTGATGGGATCAGTGAAAACAGTGTGTACTGTTTTCTTTGATCTAAAAAAAGCGTTTGATTCTATAGATAGAAAAATTTACTAAGAATATTATTTGAATTTGGGGTAAAAGGAAAGAATTATATGTAGTTCCAAAATTATTTCACTGGTCGAAAACAATATACTGAATGTAATAGTGATACCATTAATACAGTGATCAACACAACACAAGATTGATAGTGATTCAAAACAATTAATACAGAATATGGAGTAATACAAGGAAGTTCTTTGGGGCCGCTACTACTTTCTTGTTATGTGTACAACCTTTGCGAGTTGGAGTTAAATGGTAGCTCTTTTTTATATGCGGATGATTTAGCCATAGTATATACTGAAAACAATTTCGGCACTCTACAAAGAATCATAGCAGCGGATATGAAAATTATTTATCAATGGATGTGTCAACATAAACTGACCGTTAATGTTGACAAAACAAAGTATATCTTGCTGAGGGCAAAGGATCGTGAAATCTGCATAAAATACAATAACAATGAGGTCAAAAGAGAGAGTAGCTATAAATATCTAGGTATTACAATTGATGATGAGCTAAATTAGAATCTATATGTAAATAATATTTTAAAAACAACAAGAAAAACTGCAGGTGTTTTCAAAAAAATCTCCTACAGAATACCAGAAAGTTTCAAGCGCTCTATTTATTATAGTTTACTACATAGTAAAATTAGTTATGGCATAGGAATCTGGGGTAATACATCTAGAAAAAATTCAAATACTCTTCAAAAAGTACAAAACAAATCTATCAAAAATTTATACAACATGAACCATAGAACATCAACCAACCAATTACACAAAAAATTTCAAATTTTAAAAATATCAGATTACAAAACACTAGTTCAAATTATGCATGTTCATAAGATTCAAAGTGATGAAATAAAAAGCAATGTCAAACTAGTGACAAACTCAGATGTACATAATTATAACACACAATACATAATAATAATAATCAAAATAATAATAATATCAATAAGAACAATAATGTTAATAATAATAACATGAAGATTCCTAAAGATAATGCTAAAGAGGAAAACCAAGTTGGAATTCTAACAGCTAAATATGCTAATTGGATTAAGGTTGAAACAATAAATCTGGGCAGCATATCGAAATGTCTAAAAAAAAGCTTTATAAATACGCTAGCGCCACAGATTGTCAGATTAAGAAGAAATGCAATTATATCTGGTGGC
Organism: Poecilobothrus nobilitatus; assembly: GCA_947095535.1. NCBI lineage: Eukaryota > Metazoa > Arthropoda > Insecta > Diptera > Dolichopodidae > Poecilobothrus > Poecilobothrus nobilitatus. The sequence goes on along the minus strand of OX352772.1, from coordinate 255,890,291 downwards.
AATGTTATGCTACTTCTTGATTTAGAGAACACAGAATATACAACAATGTTAGATTGTTTTTGTTGTATTGGAATGATGCAAGAATGATTGCCACAAGACCATCAAGAACTTTCTAAGTCAAACTTTAGTTATCACGAAACTATAGGAATATTTCGAAAGGAAGTGCTACAAGATCTAGCTGATTTTAGGAGTCATGTAAATAATAAATACAGAGAGCATCTGCGAAGAATTAGAAAATCATGGCAAAATTATATGATTGGAAAACCATAATGCTGGATAACCTATTGAATATGAAGATGGTGCATTTTAATGCTGGAAGTTTGAGGAAAAATCTGAACGAAATAGAAACAATTATAAAAATTAAAACTGGTTTTAATATAATGATGGTTGGAAAAACTTGGTTATATTCGGAAGAAGAAAAGTACTTTAATATTCCTGGGTATACAGCATCTGTTATCTCTAATAACTTGAGCAGAGGAAGTGGAGCTGCAATATATGAAATGTAAGATATTAGTCATAAAACTTTGGAAGCATCAAACTCCTTCAATACTATTGTGATTTCTTTAGAAGATATCAAGCCTATTAATATCGCAGTGTGTTACAAAAGCCCGAATGAAAACAATAAGGCATATATAGCACATCTAGATCAGCTTTTTGATAAGTGTAAAAACATAATTGTGATTGGTGATACTAACATTGATTTACTCTCTCAAACGGATCTAAGCAGGATTTATATGGATATGCTGAATATTTACTTGGTTAATATAAAAAATATAAATGATTTTAGTAATGCTAGAAGAATTACATCAAACTCAGCGACATTAATAGATCATGTTATTTCAGATCTAAAGACAGATCAATTTAGTTTTGATATTACTATGTATAATATTCCAAACTTAGGTCATAAAGCAGTCTGTGTTGAAGTTAAAGCACTTCTTAGAAAACTTGATCAATCGAATAACGAATTTGATTTTTTTATTATTTTTCAACAATCAACAACAAATTGGATTATTTCTTAATCTAATTATTCTTTTTATTGATTTCGATTGTTATTCAATAATTACTCTTGTAATACGATTATTTAGCTGTAATAATTGTTATATTATGGTTTGTGTATTTACTAAATTCCAACATTCTATGTTATGTTTTAAAAAATGGTCTATGATATAGCAAACGTAAAACATTTATTAAACATAGATTATTCTACCCATTTTGATATTTGTAAAGAAAACCAAATGTACAAAAATAATTTTAACATAGCTTATTTACAAACAAAGCTTAAGAAATAAATTATATAGTGTAGAGGCTTTAATAAATAACAACTTTAAAAATCAAATTCATGTAATTGTACTTACTGAAATTTGGTTGCATATCACAGAAAATAAATTTTACAATATTGAAGGGTATAATACTTATTTTGTCAATAGGGACAACTCTTTTGGAGGGGTTGCGATTTATGTGAGAAATTATATAAATAGTTACCAAATATACGGCGAAGAATTTCAAAAAAGTAATATTCTGGGAGTTAAACTACCAAAACAGAACACTAATATCTTTGGTATATACAGGGCACATGAAACTTCTATTGATTGTTTTATTGATAAAATAAATTATATAACATCGCAATTCAAAAAAAGTCTAATTCTAGGCGATATTAATTTATCCGAGATAAATCTATATTCAAACACTCTATTAAGCAACGGGTTCCTAATTTGTAATAATGTTGATCAAGAATTTGATACTAGATTTGGTAGGAATTCAAAGACCATTATCGATCATTTCATTAGTGATATTATTCAAAGTAAATACTGGTTTCATGTTTTAGATTCGTGCTTATCTGACCATCAAATAAGCATTAATCAAAACCCAATAACAGAGATAAACAATTCTTTTAAAACTATTCTAAATTATGAAATTATAAGTGCGAATAACTTTTGGAATGACCTACCAGTCTTCGCAAATTTTGACGAATTAGTTCTTAAAATGAAAGATATCATAAATATTACATAAGATTATTACAAAGATATCATAAATATACAATATTACAATATTACAATAGATATCATACATTACAAAGATATCATAAATATTAAATGAAAGATATCGCAAATTACTCCAATTAAAAAAAATAAGAAAAAGAAGTCTTGGATCACTCAAGAAATCCTAAGTGAAATGAAAATAAGAGATTTACTGTTTAAATTTATAAAAAATACCCAGATGATTCCCATACGGAAATATTATACAAAAAACACAAACTTTTAGTTAAAACATTATTAATCGAGGCAAAAAAAAATATTTTTCTAATTTAATTATTAACAACTCCAATAACAATTTAATTCCAATATTGTTAATGTAAAACAAACAATAAAAATAATACATCACAACTCCATGATACTAGAACGCGAAAATGATATTGCCGCCGCCTTATCGAGTATTTTTCGAATATTACAAAGGAAATAAATATTCCAACTGATAGCATTGATCTTAATTATATAAACAAATTCAGAAGAAATATCTATACAAATTTCGACCTCTATCTTACTAATTTAGAAGAAATATCTAAAATTATTCAATCTCTGAATTTGGCATCTGCCACGGGATACGATAACATTTGAACCAAATTAATAAAACAATTTTCGAACCTAACTAATTTATAACTAATTTATTTAAATCATACATTTTTTAAAATAGTACCCAACCATGTTATTAATAATATGTAAATTGAATATTAAAACTACTTTTTATAGATAAAGTTTGATTTGATTTGATTGATTTTTTGACTATTTTAAATAATGATTAACTTAAAATGTAGCAACAATTATACACATAGTTGTTATTCTTAACATGATTTATTTAAGTTTCGATATATTGGTTGATTTAGAAGTGAGGTATTTATATATACTGCTTTTTTAGAATTCATTGTTAATATTAAAATAGTATTGCTGAAAACAATATCGTTTAACACAAACGATCTTTATATTAAAATTAATATTTAATTTAAAAAAAAATATGGAAACTATATGTGAATTTTGTGGTAAACAGTTAACAACTAAAACAATTAAACGTCATATACTGACAAACCATAAAAGAGAGGAAAAAAAATTTAATGATGATAGGTGCAATAAAACTTTTGGAAGAAAAGATAATCTTTAAGTACATATTAAAAATATGCATGAAAATAAAAATAATAAAATGAAAAATATTTCCCAAAATCCAGATGGAAGTACAGCATCAACAAAGAAAATAAAAGGGAACAATAGCTTTATTGAAATCAAATATTGTGAAGAATTATTGTGGAAGTAGATAAAAAATATTGGAACTACTATATTCGAACAAATTCGCATAAAGCGAAAGCAACATTACCCTATGAAGGTAATATTAAAATTATACGACAAGGATTTCAAAAAAGGATTGCTACTTTTATTTTGGAAAATAAAAATGAGGACATAATATTACCAGAACAATATTTTGAAATGATAAAGGATGATTTATTAATTTTTTTAAAAAAGAAGCTCCTAAAATTTAAAATGTTTAAATTTAACATTTAATTATTCGCAGAGTATGTAAAGCCTCATAAATTAGAAAATGATTAAGTGGAAAATATTTTTTGTGTAAAATCTTTTAATAGTAAAATGGAAATTATACAAACAGAACATGAAATAGAAACTGAATTGGAAAGTATGATAGAAAAGATTTCGAATGAAACCGGAGAATTCCAAGAAAAAGATTCTGGATGGAGTTTAAGTAAGTTACTTCATTTAGAAATAAATATAAATGAATATAAACCCTTAAAAGGTTCGCAATATATTAAATTACCAAAGCAAATTGAAGAGAAAAAAGCATGCATTAATATAAAAAATAGAGATATATATTGCTTCAAGTGGTGTTTAATATGAACATTACAAAACAGAGCAATTGGAAATCCTCAGAAATTATGCTATTGATAATATAGAAGCAATTTTAAATAATGCAACACTAGCACAATTAGAGTTTGATAATTTAGAATTTGCATTTCGTCATAATGATATAAAAGAATTTGAAAGAATGAATCCGGATATAAGCAACACTATATATGGATATGAAAAAGATTTGAAAAATTCTATAAAAATAATGGGACCCTACTACCATAAATAGGAAGTAAAAATAGGGGTTAAAAATTTGTCGAGATTAGTGCAAAATCAACTTTCTAAACAAAGGCACAAGAATTATTTTTGTCGAACATGCTTATGTGACTTTACTTTACAACAAAATTTACAAATTCATAAAAAAGAATGTAGAAACATCATTACCAAGTTACCTAGCCCTGAAAATAAATTTTTAAAATTTAAAATTTGGCATAAAAAAATGAGGGTACCATTTGTAATTTATGCTGATTCAGAAAGATTGCTGGAACCTGTTTCAACATGTGAACCTAGTCCTAAAATTTCATCAACAACAAATATTAAAAAACATATTCCGATCGCTTTTTCATATTATATCAAATGTTCATTTGATACTAATTTAAATATATATAAAGGTTTTGAACCCGCACTCCCTTGGTTAATAAGCCACGTGTTAACCATTAGGATACCGAGGCCCCAAAAAAAACTTTATTTAGCAATAGTTTTATAATTATGATAAGTTTTTGTAAAGTGACATTCCCATTCTCCATTGATTCGGTCCTCCGGGAGTCCGATATGGCCCTAAAGGCCCGCTTTGGTCCAAAAGGTCTGCTTCGGTGCTTATGGTCCGCTTATGTCCTAAAGGTCCGAATCAGTTTTTTCTACTACTAAAGGCTACCGTCCCCTAGGGGCAAAGGGCAAGGCGTCTGGGGTCAAGGGGCCGCGGGATAAAGTTGTTTTGGAAAGCGTCCTCAGAGATCCGATCAGGTGATCCCTCTTTTCTAAAATCGTATTAGGTATATAAATTAGATGTTTTCAAGTTATTCTAATTTAGTATACAAAATGAGCAGCAAAGCAGTAGCAGATTTACAATTTGTTATTGGAAACAATAAACCATATTTTTTGAAAGAGTTTGCTTTGGCAGCTGAAGGCACCCTCATTCCAATATTGTTTGTGTTTAAAGCGACTTATTCACTTTAGGAGTTAAATGAAAATGCTAAACAACAAAACAAATACAACAAAATACAATTAATGGACTTGATGGATGGAATGGAACTGGACATTGGAATGATGGATTTATAGAATATTCAATTAATTAAAAATATTTTAAAGGAACATTTAAATTCATTCGATGTCGTTTACGTAGGGGTACCAGAAAAAGAAATTTTTAGATAAATTTGTTTCGGTAGACGTTATCAATTTAGATAATGACATTTCATCTCTTCAGAAACTACGGAATTTCACCACTATTTGCCCTCACCATCATATTGCGGAAAACTTAGAATAATGTGCTGTAAAAAGTCGTATGAATTTGATTAGGTATTTAATAAAAGAAAATAATTGGTTTTAAAAAATATTTGTTTTATTTATTGTTCACCAAGATATTTTTTCGGACAAAAACAGGTATTTCATAAAATAGTCTGGAATAGTTACACTGAGCTATGTGTAAATTCATTGGAATGTAGAAATCTTCTTGTTCCAATTTTAATTTATTCTTTGCGATACATATTCATATATGAATACATATTCTCATACATTTAGTTCAGCTCCATTGTTATATAACATCACTTCTTGTATAAAGTCTAGCATGAGGCAAAAACGAGTGTACTCATCTAGCTGCAATGTAAATTTTTTAATGGGCTCTGCATGATTAAATGTTTGCGAAAGTCCTTTGGAATTTAATTTTGGTTCACTCTTTTTAAAATTGTGATAAAATGTACACCACTCCAAATAATTCATTTCGCTTATGACTTTGTTTTGTCGTTGGAACATTATTGATGCAGCAAAATTTTCAATATTAAATCCAATTTGAATTTTTATCGTTTGTTTTTTATCCAAAAAATAAATATAGGTTAATAAAAGGTTCTGCGCTGCCTCAACTTTTTGTGTTTCAAATACATCTGAATTTGTTGATTGCTCGATCTTTTTTGTTTTAACTGATGAATTTTATTTTAGAATTTTGTATTTATAGTTTTTCTCCCACATTTTTTAAATATTTTTCTATCGTTTTTAAGTGGGGATGATATGTCGAATAAATTAAGAAAATATTTCATGCTTTTACGGGAACTTCGCATCCATAGATTATTGTTGAAAACAAAACATTTCGATTGACTTTGTAGAAATTTTATAATTTTTTTTATTCTCATTGTAAAATGGTGGATTTCTAAATGATTCAAAATATTCTGCATACTCTTGAATTGGAACAAATATTGCTAACCAATGTCTTTCCTTTTCATTTAATAATAATAATAATAATAATAACATTAATAATAATAATAATAATAATAATAATAATAATAATAATAATAATAAAAATAATAATAATCATAATAATAATAATAATAATAATAATAATAATAATAATAATAATAATAATAATAATATAATGCTTGAATGCCTTAAAATTAACAAAGTAATACCTATGTATAAAAATACAGGATCGAATACAGATGTAAACAACTTCAGGCCTATATCAATATGCTCGGTTTTAAGCAAACTAATAGAAACTTGTGTATTGCAGCCACATTTGACCGTATCACACTCCTTCAAAAAAGATCTGTGATGGGATCAGTGAAAACAGTGTGTACTGTTTTCTTTGATCTAAAAAAAGCGTTTGATTCTATAGATAGAAAAATTTACTAAGAATATTATTTGAATTTGGGGTAAAAGGAAAGAATTATATGTAGTTCCAAAATTATTTCACTGGTCGAAAACAATATACTGAATGTAATAGTGATACCATTAATACAGTGATGCAACACAACACAAGATTGATAGTGATTCAAAACAATTAATACAGAATATGGAGTGATACAAGGAAGTTCTTTGGGGCCGCTACTATTTTCTTGTTATGTGTACAACCTTTGCGAGTTGGAGTTAAATGGTAGCTCTTTGTTATATGCGGATGATTTAGCCATAGTATATACTGAAAACAATTTCGGCACTCTACAAAGAATCATAGCAGCGGATATGAAAATTATTTATCAATAGATGTGTCAACATAAACTGACCGTTAATGTTGACAAAACAAAGTATATCTTGCTGAGGGCAAAGGATCGTGAAATCTGCATAAAATACAATAACAATGAGGTCAAAAGAGATAGTAGCTATAAATATCTAGGTATTACAATTGATGATGAGCTAAATTGGAATCTATATGTAAATAATATTTTGAAAACAACAAGAAAAACTGCAGGTCTTTTCAAAAAAATCTCCTATAGAATACCAGAAAGTTTCAAGCACTCTATTTATTATAGTTTACTACATAGTAAAATTAGTTATGGCATAGGAATCTGGGGTAATACATCTAGAAAAAATTCAAATACTCTTCAAAAAGTACAAAACAAATCTATCAAAAATTTATACAACATGAACCATAGAACATCAACCAACTAATTACAAAAAAAAATTTCAAATTTTAAAAATATCAGATTACAAAACACTAGTTCAAATTATGCATGTTCATAAGATTCAAAGTGATGAAATAAAAAGCAATGTCAAACTAGTGACAAACTCAGATGTACATAATTATAACACACAATACATAATAATAATAATCAAAATAATAATAATATCAATAAGAACAATAATGTTAATAATAATAACATGAAGATTCCTAAAGATAATGCTAAAGAGGAAAACCAAGTTGGAATTCTAACAGCTAAATATGCTAATTGGATTAAGGTTGAAACAATAAATCTGGGCAGCATATCGAAATGTCTAAAAAAAAGCTTTATAAATACGCTAGCGCCACAGATTGTCAGATTAAGAAGAAATGCAATTATATCTGGTGGCAATGTTATGCTACTTCTTGATTTAGAGAACACAGAATATACAACAATGTTAGATTGTTTTTGTTGTATTTGAATGATGCAAGAATGATTGCCACAAGACCATCAAGAACTTTCTAAGTCAAACTTTAGTTATCACGAAACTATAGGAATATTTCGAAAGGAAGTGCTACAAGATCTAGCTGATTTTAGGAGTCATGTAAATAATAAATACAGAGAGCATCTGCGAAGAATTAGAAAATCATGGCAAAATTATATGATTGGAAAACCATAATGCTGGATAACCTATTAAATATGAAGATGGTGCATTTTAATGCTGGAAGTTTGAGGAAAAATCTGAACGAAATAGAAACAATTATAAAAATTAAAACTGGTTTTGATATAATGATGGTTGGAAAAACTTGGTTATATTCGGAAGAAGAAAAGTACTTTAATATTCCTGGGTATACAGCATCTGTTATCTCTAATAACTTGAGCAGAGGAAGTGGAGCTGCAATATATGAAATGTAAGATATTAGTCATAAAACTTTGGAAGCATCAAACTCCTTCAATACTATTGTGATTTCTTTAGAAGATATCAAGCCTATTAATATCGCAGTGTGTTACAAAAGCCCGAATGAAAACAATAAGGCATATATAGCACATCTAGATCAGCTTTTTGATAAGTGTAAAAACATAATTGTGATTGGTGATACTAACATTGATTTACTCTCTCAAACGGATCTAAGCAGGATTTATATGGATATGCTGAATATTTACTTGGTTAATATAAAAAATATAAATGATTTTAGTAATGCTAGAAGAATTACATCAAACTCAGCGACATTAATAGATCATGTTATTTCAGATCTAAAGACAGGTCAATTTAGTTTTGATATTACTATGTATAATATTCCAAACTTAGGTCATAAAGCAGTCTGTGTTGAAGTTAAAGCACTTCTTAGAAAACTTGATCAATCGAATAACGAATTTGATTTTTTTTTTATTTTTCAACAATCAACAACAAATTGGATTATTTCTTAATCTAATTATTCTTTTTATTGATTTCGATTGTTATTCAATAATTACTCTTGTAATACGATTATTTAGCTGTAATAATTGTTATATTATGGTTTGTGTATTTACTAAATTCCAACATTCTATGTTATGTTTTAAAAAATGGTCTATGATATAGCAAACGTAAAACATTTATTAAACATAGATTATTCTACCCATTTTGATATTAGTAAAGAAAACCAAATGTACAAAAATAATTTTAATATAGCTTATTTACAAACAAAGCTTAAGAAATAAATTATATAGTGTAGAGGCTTTGATAAATAACAACTTTAAAAATCAAATTCATGTAATTGTACTTACTGAAATTTGGTTGCATATCACAGAAAATAAATTTTACAATATTGAAGGGTATAATACTTATTTTGCCAATAGGGACAACTCTTTTGGAGGGGTTGCGATTTATGTGAGAAATTATATAAATAGTTACCAAATATACGGCGAAGAATTTCAAAAAAGTAATATTCTGGGAGTTAAACTACCAAAACAGAACACTAATATCTTTGGTATATACAGGGCACATGAAACTTCTATTGATTGTTTTATTGATAAAATAGATTATATAACATCGCAATTCAAAAAAAGTCTAATTCTAGGCGATATTAATTTATCAGAGATAAATCTATATTCAAACACTCTATTAAGCAACGGGTTCCTAATTTGTAATAATGTTGATCAAGAATTTGATACTAGATTTGGTAGGAATTCAAAGACCATTATCGATCATTTAGCTTATCTGACCATCAAATAAGCATTAATCAAAACCCAATAACAGAGATAAACAATTCTTTTATATTCTAAATTATGAAATTATAAGTGCGAATAACTTTTGGAATGACCTACCAGTCTTCGCAAATTTTGACGAATTAGTTCTTAAAATGAAAGATATCATAAATATTACATAAGATTATTACAAAGATATCATAAATATACAATATTACAATATTACAATAGATATCATATATTACAAAGATATCATAAATATTAAATGAAAGATATCGCAAATTACTCCAATTAAAAAAAATAAGAAAAAGAAGGCTTGGATCACTCAAGAAATCCTAAGTGAAATGAAAATAAGAGATTCACTGTTTAAATTTATAAAAAATACCCAGATGATTCCCATACGGAAATATTATACAAAAAACACAAACTTTTAGTTAAAACATTATTAATCGAGGCAAAAAAAAATATTTTTCTAATTTAATTATTAACAACTCCAATAACAATTTAATTCCAATATTGTTAATGTAAAACAAACAATAAAAATAATACATCACAACTCCATGATACTAGAACGCGAAAATGATATTGCCGCCGCCTTATCGAGTATTTTTCGAATATTACAAAGGAAATAAATATTCCAATTGATAGCATTGATCTTAATTATATAAACAAATTCAGAAGAAATATCTATACAAATTTCGACCTCTATCTTACTAATTTAGAAGAAATATCTAAAATTATTCAATCTCTGAATTTGGCATCTGCCACGGGATACGATAACATTTGAACCAAATTAATAAAACAATTTTCGAACCTAACTAATTTATAACTAATTTATTTAAATCATACATTTTTTAAAATAGTACCCAACCATGTTATTAATAATATGTAAATTGAATATTAAAACTACTTTTTATAGATAAAGTTTGATTTGATTGATTTTTTGACTATTTTAAATAATGATTAACTTAAAATGTAGTAACAATTATACACATAGTTGTTATTCTTAACATGATTTATTTAAGTTTCGATATATTGGTTGATTTAGAAGTGAGGTATTTATATATACTGCTTTTTTAGAATTCATTGTTAATATTAAAATAGTATTGCTGAAAACAATATCGTTTAACACAAACGATCTTTATATTAAAATTAATATTTAATTTAAAAAAAAATATGGAAACTATATGTGAATATTGTGGTAAACAGTTAACAACTAAAACAATTAAACGTCATATACTGACAAACCATAAAAGAGAGGAAAAAAAATAAAAATAAATATGCAATAAAACTTTTGGAAGAAAAGATAATCTTCAAGTACATATTAAAAATATGCATGAAAATAAAAATAATAAAATGAAAAATATTTCCCAAAATCCAGATGGAAGTACAGCATCAACAAAGAAAATAAAAGGGAACAATAGCTTTATTGAAATCAAATATTGTGAAGAATTATTGTGGAAGTAGATAAAAAATATTGGAACTACTATATTCGAACAAATTCGCATAAAGCGAAAGCAACATTACCCTATGAAGGTAATATTAAAATTATACGACAAGGATTTCAAAAAAGGATTGCTACTTTTATTTTGGAAAATAAAAATGAGGACATAATATTACCAGAACAATATTTTGAAATGATAAAGGATGATTTATTAATTTTTTTAAAAAAGGAGCTCCTAAAATTTAAAATGTTTAAATTTAACATTGAATTATTCGCAGAGTAAAGCCTCATAAATTAGAAAATGATTAAGTGGAAAATATTTTTTGTGTAAAATCTTTTAATAGTAAAATGGAAATTATACAAACAGAACATGAAATAGAAACTGTATTGGAAAGTATGATAGAAAAGATTTCGAATGAAATCGGAGAATTCCAAGAAAAAAGATTCTGGATGGAGTTTAAGTAAGTTACTTCATTTAGAAATAAATATAAATGAATATAAACCCTTAAAAGGTTCGCAATATATTAAATTACCAAAGCAAATTGAAGAGAAAAAAGCATGCATTAATATAAAAAATAGAGATATATATTGCTTCAAGTGGTGTTTAATATGAACATTACAAAACAGAGCAATTGGAAATCCTCAGAAATTATGCTATTGATAATATAGAAGCAATTTTAAATAATGCAACACTAGCACAATTAGAGTTTGATAATTTAGAATTTGCATTTCGTCATAATGATATAAAAGAATTTGAAAGAATGAATCCGGATATAAGCAACACTATATATGGATATGAAAAAGATTTGAAAAATTCTATAAAAATAATGGGACCCTACTACCATAAATAGGAAGTAAAAATAGGGGTTAAAAATTTGTCGATATTAGTGCAAAATCAACTTTCTAAACAAGGGCACAAGAATTATTTTTGTCGAACATGCTTATGTGGCTTTACTTTACAACAAAATTTACAAATTCATAAAAAAGAATGTAGAAACATCATTACCAAGTTACCTAGCCCTGAAAATAAATTTTTAAAATTTAAAAATTGGCATAAAAAATGAGGGTTCCATTTGTAATTTATGCTGATTCAGAAAGATTGCTGGAACCTGTTTCAACATGTGAACCTAGTCCTAAAATTTCATCAACAACAAATATTAAAAAACATATTCCGATCGCTTTTTCATATTATATCAAATGTTCATTTGATACTAATTTAAATATATATAAAGGTTTTGAACCCGCACTCCCTTGGTTAATAAGCCACGTGTTAACCATTAGGACACCGAGGGCCCAAAAAAAACTTTATTTAGCAATAGTTTTATAATTATGATAAGTTTTTGTAAAGTGACATTCCCATTCTCTGGTCCAAAAGGTCTGCTTCGGTGCTTATGGTCCGCTTATGTCCTAAAGGTCCGAATCAGTTTTTTCTACTACTAAAGGCTACCGTCCTCTAGGGGCAAAGGGCAAGGCGTCTGGGGTCAAGGGGCCGCGGGATAAAATTGTTTTGGAAAGCGTCCTCAGAGATCCGATCAGGTGATCCCTCTTTTCTAAAATCGTATTAGGTATATAAATTAGATGTTTTCAAGTTATTCTAATTTAGTATACAAAATGAGGAGCAAAGCAGTAGCAGATTTACAATTTGTTATTGGAAACAATAAACCATATTTTTTGAAAGAGTTTGCTTTGGTAGCTGAAGGCACCCTCATTCCAATATTGTTTGTGTTTAAAGCGACTTATTCACTTTAGGAGTTAAATGAAAATGCTAAACAACAAAACAAATATAACAAAATACAATTAATGGACTTGATGGATGGAATGGAACTGGACATTGGAATGATGGATTTATAGAATATTCAATTAATTAAAAATATTTTAAAGGAACATTTAAATTCATTCGATGTCGTTTACGTAGGGGTACCAGAAAAAGAAATTTTTAGATAAATTTGTTTCGGTAGACGTTATCAATTTAGATAATGACATTTAGATAATTACGTAGTTTCTCTTCAGAAACTACGGAATGTCACCACTATTTGCCCTCACCATCATATTGCGGAAAACTTAGAATAATGTGCTGTAAAAAGTCGTATGAATTTGATTAGGTATTTAATAAAAGAAAATAATTGGTTTTAAAAAATATTTGTTTTATTTATTGTTCACCAAGATATTTTTTCGGACAAAAACATAGGTATTTCATAAAATAGTCTGGAATAGTTACACTGAGCTATGTGTAAATTCATTGGAATGTAGAAATCTTCTTGTTCCAAATTTAATTTATTCTTTGCGATACATATTCATATTTGAATATATATTCTCATACATTTAGTTCAGCTCCATTGTTATATGACATCACTTCTTGTATAAAGTCTAGCATGAGGCAAAAACGAGTGTACTCATCTAGCTGCAATGTAAATTTTTTAATGGGCTCTGCATGATTAAATGTTTGCGAAAGTCCTTTGGAATTTAATTTTGGTTCACTCTTTTTAAAATTGTGATAAAATGTACACCACTCCAAATAATTCATTTCGCTTATGACTTTGTTTTGTCGTTGGAACATTATTGATGCAGCAAAATTTTCAATATTAAATCCAATTTGAATTTTTATCGTTTGTTTTTTATCCAAAAAATAAATATAGGTTAATAAAAGGTTCTGCGCTGCCTCAACTTTTTGTGTTTCAAATACATCTGAATTTGTTGATTGCTCGATCTTTTTTGTTTTAACTGATGAATTTTATTTTAGAATTTTGTATTTATAGTTTTCCTCCCACATTTTTTAAATATTTTTCTATCGTTTTTAAGTAGGGATGATATGTCGAATAAATTAAGAAAATATTTCATGCTTTTACGGGAACTTCGCATCCATAGATTATTGTTGAAAACAAAACATTTCGATTGACTTTGTAGAAATTTTATAATTTTTTTTATTCTCATTGTAAAATGGTGGATTTCTAAATGATTCAAAATATTCTGCACACTCTTGAACTGGAACAAATATTGCTAACCAATGTCTTTCCTTTTCATTTAATAATAATAATAATAATATTAATAATAATAATAATAATAATAATAATAATAATAATAATAATAATAATAATAATAATAATAATAATAATAATAATAATAATAATAATAATAATAATAATAATAATAATAATAATAATAATAATAATAATAATAATAATAATAATAATAATAATAATAATAATAATAATAATAATAATAATAATAATAATAATAATAATAATAATAATAATAATAATAATAATAATAATAATAATAATAATAATAATAATAATAATAATAATAATAATAATAATAATAATAATAATAATAATAATAATAATAATAATAATAATAATAATAATAATAATAATAATAATAATAATAATAATAATAATAATAATAATAATAATAATAATAAAAATAATAATAATAATAATAATCATAATAATAATAATAATAAAATTATATAATGCTTGAATGCCTTAAAATTAACAAAGTAATACCTATGTATAAAAATACAGGATCGAATACAGATGTAAACAACTTCAGGCCTATATCAATATGCTCGGTTTTAAGCAAACTAATAGAAACTTGTGTAGTGCAGCCACATTTGACCGTATCACACTCCTTCAAAAAAGATCAGTGATGGGATCAGTGAAAACAGTGTGTACTGTTTTCTTTGATCTAAAAAAAGCGTTTGATTCTATAGATAGAAAAATATTACTTAGAATATTACTTGAATTTGGGGTAAAAGGAAAGAATTATATGTAGTTCCAAAATTATTGCACTGGTCGAAAACAATACACTGAATGTGATGGTATCACTAGCAACACAATTAATACAGAATATGGAGTGATACAAGGAAGTTCTTTGGGGCCGCTACTATTTTCTTGTTATGTGTACAACCTTTGCGAGTTGGAGTTAAATGGTAGCTCTTTTTTATATGCGGATGATTTAGCCATAGTATATACTGAAAACAATTTCGGCACTCTACAAAGAATCATAGCAGCGGATATGAAAATTATTTATCAATGGATGTGTCAACATAAACTGACCGTTAATGTTGACAAAACAAAGTATATCTTGCTAAGGGCAAAGGATCGTGAAATCTGCATAAAATACAATAACAATGAGGTCAAAAGAGAGAGTAGCTATAAATATCTAGGTATTACAATTGATGATGAGCTAAATTGGAATCTATATGTAAATAATATTTTAAAAACAACAAGAAAAACTGCAGGTGTTTTCAAAAAAATCTCTTACAGAATACCAGAAAGTTTCAAGCGCTCTATTTATTATAGTTTACTACATAGTAAAATTAGTTATGGCATAGGAATTTGGGGTAATACATCTAGAAAAAATTCAAATACTCTTCAAAAAGTACAAAACAAATCTATCAAAAATTTATACAACATGAACCATAGAACATCAACCAACCAATTACACAAAAAATTTCAAATTTTAAAAATATCAGATTACAAAACACTAGTTCAAATTATGCATGTTCATAAGATTCAAAGTGATGAAATAAAAAGCAATGTCAAACTAGTGACAAACTCAGATGTACATAATTATAACACACAATACATAATAATAATAATAATAATAATCAAAATAATAATAATATCAATAAGAACAATAATGTTAATAATAATAACATGAAGATTCCTAAAGATAATGCTAAAGAGGAAAATCAAGTTGGAATTCTAACAGCTAAATATGCTAATTGGATAAAGGTTGAAACAATAAATCTGGGCAGCATATCGAAATGTCTAAAAAAAGCTTTATAAATACGCTAGCGCCACAGATTGTCAGATTAAGAAGAAATGCAATTATATCTGGTGGCAATGTTATGCTACTTCTTGATTTAGAGAACACAGAATGTACAACAATGTTAGATTGTTTTTGTTGTATTTTTATGATGATGATGATATCTGTTATAAGGGGATGACGCAAACTAGTCTAAAAGTACTTAAACATCAAGAATGATTGCCACAAGACCATCAAGAACTTTCTAAGTCAAACTTTAGTTATCACGAAACTATAGGAATATTTCGAAAGGAAGTGCTACAAGATCTAGCTGATTTTAGGAGTCATGTAAATAATGAATACAGAGAGCATCTGCGAAGAATTAGAAAATCATGGCAAAATTATATGATTGGAAAACCATAATGCTGGATAACCTATTGAATATGAAGATGGTGCATTTTAATGCTGGAAGTTTGAGGAAAGATCTGGACGAAATAGAAACAATTATAAAAATTAAAACTGGTTTTGATATAATGATGGTTGGAAAAACTTGGTTATATTCGGAAGAAGAAAAGTACTTTAATATTCCTGGGTATGCAGCATCTGTTATCTCTAATAAATTGAGCAGAGGAAGTGGAGCTGCAATATATGAAAAGTAAGATATTAGTCATAAAACTTTGGAAGCATCAAACTCCTTCAATACTATTGTGATTTCTTTAGAAGATATCAAGCTTATTAATATCGCAGTGTGTTACAAAAGCCCGAATGAAAACAATAAGGCATATATAGCACATCTAGATCAGCTTTTTGATAAGTGTAAAAACATAATTGTGATTGGTGATACTAACATTGATTTACTCTCTCAAACGGATCTAAGCAGGATTTATATGGATATGCTGAATATTTACTTGGTTAATATAAAAAATATAAATGATTTTAGTAATGCTACAAGAATTACATCAAACTCAGCGACATTAATAGATCATGTTATTTCAGATCTAAAGACAGATCAATTTAGTTTTGATATTACTATGTATAATATTCCAAACTTAGGTCATAAAGCAGTCTGTGTTGAAGTTAAAGCACTTCTTAGAAAACTTGATCAATCGAATAACAAATTTGATTTTATTATTATTTTTCAACAATCAACAACAAATTGGATTATTTCTTAATCTAATTATTCTTTTTATTGATTTCGATTGTTATTCAATAATTACTCTTGTAATGCGATTATTTAGCTGTAATAATTGTTATATTATGGTTTGTGTATTTATTAAATTCCAACATTCTATGTTATGTTTTAAAAAATGGTCTATGATATAGCAAACGTAAAACATTTATTAAACATAGATTATTCTACCCATTTTGATATTAGTAAAGAAAACCAAATGTACAAAAATAATTTTAACATAGCTTATTTACAAACAAAGCTTAAGAAATAAATTATATAGTGTAGAGGCTTTGATAAATAACAACTTTAAAAACCAAATTCATGTAATTGTACTTACTGAAATTTGGTTGCATATCACAGAAAATAAATTTTACAATATTGAAAGGTATAATACTTATTTTGCCAATAGGCACAACTCTTTTGGAGGGGTTGCGATTTATGTGAGAAATTATATAAATAGTTACCAAATATACGGCGAAGAATTTCAAAAAAGAAATATTCTGGGAGTTAAACTACCAAAACAGAACACTAATATCTTTGGTATATACAGGGCACATGAAACTTCTATTGATTGTTTTATTGATAAAATAGATTATATAACATCGCAATTCAAAAAAAGTCTAATTCTAGGCGATATTAATTTATGCGAGATAAATCTATATTCAAACACTCTATTAAGAAACGGGTTCCTAATTTGTAATAATGTTGATCAAGAATTTGATACTAGATTTGGTAGGAATTCAAAGACCATTATCGATCATTTCATTAGTGATATTATTCAAAGTAAATACTGGTTTCATGTTTTAGATTCGTGCTTATCTGACTATCAAATGTTTTTTATAAGCATTAATCAAAACCCAATAACAGAGATAAACAATTCTTTTAAAACTATTCTAAATTATGAAATTATAAGTGCGAATAACTTTTGGAATGACCTACCAGTCTTTGAAAATTTTGACGAATTAGTTCTTAAAATGAAAGATATCATAAATATTAACACGCAAATTACTCCAATTAAAAAAAATAAGAAAAAGAAGGCTTGGATCACTCAAGAAATCCTAAGTGAAATGAAAATAAGAGATTCACTGTTTAAATTTATAAAAAATACCCAGATGATTCCCATACGGAAATATTATACAAAAAACACAAACTTTTAGTTAAAACATTATTAATCGAGGCAAAAAAAAATATTTTTCTAATTTAATTATTAACAACTCCAGTAACAGTAAGAAGCTTTGGGATTGCTATAAACACATTATGTTTAATTCCAATATTGTTAATGTAAAACAAACAATAAAAATAATACATCACAACTCCATAATACTAGAACGCGAAAATGATATTGCCGCCGCCTTATCGAGTATTTTTCGAATATTACAAAGGAAATAAATATTCCAATTGATAGCATTGATCTTAATTATATAAACAAATTCAGAAGAAATACCTATAGAAATTTCGACCTCTATCTTACTAATTTAGAAGAAATATCTAAAATTATTCAATATCTGAATTCGGCATCTGCCACGGGATACGATAACATTTCAACCAAATTAATAAATTGATTTTCGAACCATTTAGCTCCTGCTTTATTCACTCTTATTAATAATGCACTTCAATCTAATACTTATTCAAATTCATTAAAAACAGCTATCATTACAGCCGTGTACAAAGGTGGATTAGCAACCGACTGTTCGAATTATCGTCCAATCCTCTGTATTATTTGGCTTGTCAATAATTTTTGAAAAAATAATTCAAAATAGACTTAACATTTTTATTAAAAATAGTCCTATACTAAGTGAAAAACAGTTTGGTTTTGAAGGAAAATCAAATACTACAGCTGCCTGTCTCTTTTTAAATGACTTTATCTCAAAAAATATTGATAATGGTAAATTCGTTAGTTGTGTATTTCTTGATACAAAAAAAGCCTTTGATTGCGTTGACCATGATATTCTTCTATCAAAATTAAAGAAATTAAATTTCACATCAGGTCAGTTAAATTTTTTCAAAACATATCTTCAAGACCGTAAACAAAAAATTAGAATAAACAATAGCTTTAGTATTGAAAAAACAATATCAAAAGGGGTTCCGCAAGGATCGATACTAGGCCCATTATTATTTAAATTATATATTGATGATATCTCTCACCTGAAGTTAAAGAGTTGTGTCCAGTTATTCGCAGATGATGCCGTAATTAAATATGCCGAGAACTCTGAGGCGAATATGTATGCATTTATACAACATGATTTACTGTTAATTGAGGAATGGCTAACCAAGCATCGGCTTTTATTAAATTTAAAAAAAAACTAAAATGTTATTGTTTGAAAATAAGATACATAGCTCTATAAACTCACTGCAGTATAATAATGTGAATGTAGAATTTGTCAGAAACTTCAACTACCTAGGTGTAATACTTGGCAGCAAATCAAAGTGGTCCATTCACAACCAACTAAAACATAACTTCATTCTAAATAGGAACTTAGACATACATAATCATAATACTAGGAATAGATCCAACTTCTACCTTTCTCTGTTTAGAACAACACGTCAAAAAAATAATTGCTTGTATAACTGTCTTAAAGCCTATAATGAAGAACACTTGAAGTTAATTTCTAACCTTAATTTATTTAAACAAAAAATAAAATCAACCTTATTTAGCATATAACATTTTAAAAAGACTAGTAGAAATAGAAAAAAAAAATAATAATAATAAATATACTAATTACACTAATAAACAAATAACAAACACCAAATAAGATTAAAAAAAAAGAAAAAAAAAATAAAGTGTGAATTAATGGAAACCATAATATTAATAAATGTAATCTCTTTTCTTGTTTGTTAAATAATTAATTAATTGATATTATAAAATTTATAAGACCATACAGCATTATGCTAAGGTCCTTGATTTATAAAAAAAAAAATTTATTGTCATTTACATTCAAATCGTGTAGATTTCATTTATATAATAAATAAAGAACAAAAAAAAAGAAAAACCTTGTACAAGTTATGATAAATACGCATACTTCTTGAAATATTACTGACGTAGTCATAATTGCGCAAATGTTGATGAATTGGTTGAAGAAAAAAATTATTTCAGAGGCATTTGGTAAGAACATTAGAATTAGAAAAAATAATCATTGGATGTCGAAAGAAATCTTAAAGCTAATTGAATCCAGAAATAACTTGTATAAAAAATATAAGAAGTATCCTAATAATGTGGAGTATAAGGTGAATAACAATGGAGTACAAAATAAGGTTAATGCAGAGATGAAAAAGCAAAGCAAACATATTTTAATAGAAAATTGCAAGTAACTGGCTCAAATACTAAAAACATATGGAATGTCTTGAATTCTTAGATAGTAAACCAAAAATTAGATATAACAAAATAATTAAAGAAATACGATATAATAATGAACTATTAAATAATTGCAAAGACATAGCCAACGACTTTAATGAGCGTTTTAGTAATTCTGGTAAAAAATTAGCAGATAAAAGTCAAACTAAACAAGTAAATATAATAAAAAACACAATAAATGAAAGATCCATGTCCATACCTACTAATTACCAAGAAGTATATAATGTTATTATGAATATTTGATTTTACTCTGATAATATAGCAGAAAAGATTTAAAAGCTGTAGCTAATATAATATCTCCGTTAATAAGTTAATATGTTAATGATAGTTTTCGCACAGGAGATTTTCCTAATTCATTAAAATGTAGTCCTGTAATTCTCAATATATAAAAGTGGTTCTCCTTTGGATACGTCTAATTACCGGCCTATAACACTTGAGTGAAATGAGTATGAGCTGCATGAGTAAAATATTTGAAAAAATAATCAATAAAAGAATATGTGAATTTATCAAATGTTCTACCTGCATTAATTATACAGACTCTCGTGTTGAAGCCGCGCGACATGTTGTTATGGATTTATGTTGAAAGTAGTGCATTAGGAAATAGTTGATATTCGATCAGTTTAATTTTTGTTATTTTAATAAAAAAAGTCAATGGAATTTTGGTACAGTTAGCGGTTTAATAAAAAGTCAATGGAATTTTTTTAGTACAGTTAACAGTTCTTGACTCCTCTTCTCTTAAGACCAAATGTCCTCATTTGGCCACTTGTAATAATGCTCCTCCCTGGAACAGATGGTTTTATTTGTGCTACCGTTTCTTGTTTTGGGTTGGATCATGATTGCTAACTGTTGTAGATTCTTGAATTTTCTCACTGTCTTTTTCGATTACTGTATTCCCTGGTGCATTGTTAATTTTTAGTTTAGTTCACTTCTTCTGGATTAGAAAGAAAAATATGAGTAATATTATGGTCTTAACAATGTATATTGGTCCATAATTTATTATTCGTTTGATGAATCTTCCAGTTTTCAATGAATTTATTTCCTTCGTGTTGCTTATGTGGATTTCTTGAAGTAACTCCAAGGACAGATGCTGATGTAATTTGTTTTCCATGAGATACGGTTTTAAAATTGCTGGCCACACTCTTATGGTTGAAACTTCCTTTGAAGCTTTTTTAGTTAAATATATTTTTAAATATATTACACCATCTGTTTTATTTTTATAATTTTATGTTTACTATTAGGTACCAAAGCAATTTAAAAAAAATCTTACATAACAAATGCAACTATAATTCCATAATTTTTTCTTTTATTTTTGTTTTTAGTTTTTTTTTACTATCAGCATTCATACGTTTTAAATTGTTTGAAAGAGTTAAACTAGTTTTTACAATTTATTTTACAACAGGTAAACAAAAATTAAAAGAATGCAAAATATTTTTAAAGTTCATATGTACTTATTTAATATACATATGTAGGTCTTTTTTTTTTTTTTTTTTTTTGTTATCGTATTTTATAATTTGGATTACATTAATTCTTATTTTATATAAAGTGTTTATTAATACAAGTTTACTTATTTGACCGTAGTCTGAGCTGTCTGGTCTGATAAAGTTCATTAAAAATAATAGTCTTTAAAAATAATAAAGTTCATTAAAAAACAAGTAAATGTAACAGTAAGTCGATGCAACCGACTTATTAATACCCTACACTTGAATAATTCGAATTAAATTAAAAATCCATGTTTTTTTGGCAGCTGCTTGAACTTCTTCCCTTTTCTGTCTTATTCAACTCGAATTTCAGGAACGTAAAAGAGGCATCCTCTTGGGATATGCTTGACACCTTTATAAAAAATTTTAAGTTTCTATCTTTATTAATTTCGAAGATTGTTAGTTTTTGGGAGATGTATGTCAGGTACCCGAATTGCCACTCCAATTCATCGAATCCATCTCAGGAACATAAAGAAAACATGCCAGAACAACATTGTACTAAATTTAAAGATTCTACTTTTGTTGGTTTTGGAGATATGTGCGTTGCTCTTGTGCTCGTCCGGAAATTTCCAAAATACGAACCCATGGTTCAAATTCTTTCAAATGTCAGTTTCCAATTTTACAGAAAAGGAAACATAACAGAACACCTTTGTACTAAAAATAAAAGTTCTATCTTTGTTGGTTGTGGAGATATACTCGTTTGCTCTGGGGCTCGTCCGGAAGCTTCCAAGATTTGAACCCATGGACCAAATCCTCATAAATTTCAAAAACATAAATCAAACATGAAGGAACACCATTCTAGCTAATTTAAAGGTTATATCTTAGTTGGTTTTGGAGATAATCTCATTTGCTCTGGTGCTCGTTCGGAAGCTTCCAAAATCCAAACCCATGGACCAAATCCTCTTAAATTTCAGAGACATAAATCGAACGGGAAGGAACATCATTGTACAAAATTTAAAGTTTCTATCTTTGTTGCTTTTGGAGATAATCTCGTTTGCTCCGGAATCATTCGGAAGCTTCCAGAATCCGAACCCATGGACCGATTTTGTTCAGATTCGAACTTAGCCTTCCTTTTGTAATTATTAACTTACTATATAAATTTCATTAAGATAGATTTATTAGTTTTTGAGTTATCGTGCGAACGGACGGACGGACGGACACGTTAAATCGACTCAGGAGGTGATCCTGATTCAGAATATATATACATGTACATATCATACTCACTTTCTTTTGGTGCACCATACAAATACAACATACAAACACCATACCAAAGTTAATATACCCTATACTTTAGGTGTAGGGTATAATAATATTAAACATAATAATAAAAAAAATAAAAATAATAATACCTATTATCTATATATGTATATGAATAATTTTTACACTTTTCTATTTCTTATTTTTTATTATACCTTTATTATATTACTTACATTGTTTGGAATATCGTTTCTTTCTATGTAAATTCTTCTCATATTGGAAATTATTTCTAGATCTTTTTCTTTTTGTTCTAAGATTATTTGAGTTTTAAAATGATTAACAACCGTTTCTAAAATTGGTATATATTGTACCAAATTTTCCCCTTGAGAGTGAATGGTTGCTAAAGATTCATTACTATCAAGATGAACCGAATTTGTACTTGTAGAGTTATTAACATTTCATTTATTTCGTTAGTACCAATATCGATTCTACTGAGAAAATCTACTATTTTATTTTCTTTACCCTTAATGTATTCAATTTTGGCGCCATATTCTGCTAATTGAATTAACCACCTTTGTAATCTTAGGTAAGATATTAACCTCGTTTCTAAGTTTGGCTATTTTATAGGCTGGTGATCAGTAAGTAAATTAAATTCTCTACCGAACAGGTACGGTCTGAAATATTTAATTCCCCATACAATTGCTAAAAGCTCTTTTTCAATTGTAGAGTAATTTTTTTCATGTTCGTTTAGTGTTCAGGATGCAAAGCTAATAGGAAGTCCATCTTGAGATAGAACATCCCCTATTGCGAAATTACTTGCATCGGTAGCTAATTTGAATTTTTTATTAAAATTTGGATACTTTAATATTGGGTGATCCGTAATATTGACTTTTAATTCTTCGAAGGCATCAATGTAATTTATCTTTCGTATTTATTTTTGTGTTTTTCTTTAAATATTTGACCATTGGGTATGCTACTTTTGCATAATCCCTTATAAATTTTCTATAATACCCAGTAAAGCCTAAAAACGATTTGATCTCTTTTAGGGTATTAGGAAGTTTGAGATTTCTAATTATTTCTATTTTATTTGAATTATGTTTTATTCTTTGTGGAGTTAAAAGATGTCCTAAATAATCGGTTTCCTTGCAAAGAAAACTGCATTTATCTAGCCGATAAATCTTAGCATAGATTAAGTCATTTGTAGTTGTTAATATATATTGCTGAATTTCATGAGTAAAAACAAGATATCTCCATCTTTAAAAAATAAATTTTTGATTTTTTTCACAATTTTCAACAGTTTATTTCTTTCATCGTTGTTTACATTGCTTAAATCTAATTTGCTTAAAAAATTGTCACTACTAGGTTCTAAGGTATTTATGTTAAAAATGTCAAATGGATGTCAATTGTCAATAAAAAGAATTTTGTTGCTTTTAATTTCTATATAGTTTTGGTCTAGCTAAATTTTAGCTTTAAGAGCGACTAAGATGTTTTGTCCTACAATTACATCATTGCTCCTCCCATTTAACTCTATTACCTTACATGACATTTTTATAAAAGTTTCGAATTCTTTTAGAATTGGGGTGACTATTTCAGTAATTATTTTATTAGTTCCGTTAATAGTGCTAAAATACAAAGGTTTTTCCAATTTAGGTTAAACAGGGTTTCTATCGTATTTTCCTTTAGTAGAAGTTTCACAGTTATTCACTGCTTTATGTATTAAGATTTTTAAGTTTGGGTAAAACATTTTATGCTTGATACTTTTGTAATTGGCTTAATAGCATGCATGATTTTTTTTTTTTTTTTTATTATCGTATTTTATAATTTAGATTACATTAATTATTATTTTATATAAAGTGTTTATTAATGCAAGTTTATTTATTTGACCGTAGCCTCAGCTGTCTGGTCTAATAAAGTTCATTAAAAATAATATTCATTAAAAATAATAAAGTTCATTAAAAAATAATATTAAACATAATAATAAAAAAAATAAAAATAATAAAACCTATTATCTATATATGTATGTGAAAAGTTTTTACATTTTTTACTTTTTCTTCTTTTTTTTTTTTCTTTTTTTTTTAATAAACTAAGACTATAAATTTAAATTTAATCCACATATGACTACATGTTTAAATAGAATTCAACAACTAATATATACAGATAACATTCCCTCGAACTTCCCTTTATTTTCTCACTTTTTTATTTTATTTATTTTTAACTTTCTAACACAAATGCTTTAATTCGGATTTTAAACGTAGGTAGATTCGCAATCTGTTTAAGACTTTCCGGAAGTTCATTATATGCTTTTAAACAATTATACAGTCCATTATTACTTTGGTTATTTGTACGAAACAATGATAAATAATAGTTCGCTTTGTTACGTGTATTGTGGTTATGAATGTCAATCAATCTATTCAAGATAAAATTATGCTTTATATCATTATTTACAATCTTGAAAGCCAAGACATATAGCTCATATTTACAAATGTTTGCTAAACTAATACATTGGGAAGAATATAATAAACTTGTTGGATGTTGAGTCGGGTAACGATTAATTATCTTTATGCTTTTTTTATGTAATATGGCTAACTTGTTCAAATAACTTTTGGCAGCTCTTCACCAGATTGGGTTTAGATAACAAAAGTGAGATTTTATATAGGAATTGTAGATCGTGTATAGGGCTTTGTTACATAAAAACTTTTTCAATCTATGCAGGATAAATATGTATGGCGCTATTCTTTTTTTTACATAATCGATGTGATTGCTCCAGTTAAGTTTATAATCTAAATTTAAACCGAAATAATTAAAGTTTTTGACAATTTTAATTTTTTCATTTCTAAAGAGAATACTTGTACCTAAGTTGCATGGTTTATTGGCATTTTTAATATTTTCTTAATATTTAGACTGATCCTATGTTTATTTAACCACTCTTGAATGACATTCAGATCATTTTGAATTGAAGTTTTTGTAATTTCTTCACTATTTTCAGAGTACTTTAAGACCGCATCATCAGCATACAGCTGTATTTCCCTTTTTAGGGCTAGACGAGTTAGATCATCAATGAATAACTTAAAGAGGTCCGGTCCCAAAATAGAACCTTGTGGTACCCCTTTATATATGCTTTTCTCAGAGCTACAAATATTAAATAGGTAAATATTAAATAGATAAGATTCGAAAAATTGTATTTGAATTCTTGAAAAATTAAAGTTGGAAAGTTTCAGCAATAAGATTTCATGGTCCACGCAATCAAATGCTTTTTTCAAGTCAAGGAAGACACAGCTGGTATATTTTTTCCTGTCAATACTTTTTGATATAAAATCTGTGAGATTTAGACAAGCACCTGTGTGCTAGAATTTGATTGAAATCCAAACTGCTGTTCACTCAAGATGTCATTAGAGTAAAAAAAGTTTGATAATCTATTTTTTATCACAATTTCAAAAATTTTTGAAATTGCTGGGAGAATATAAATAGGCTGTAGTTTGAGCAATCAGTTTTATTTCCGTCTTTATAAATAGGAGTTGTAATTGCAGTTTTCAGTTTTTTTTGGAAAAATGCTGTTACTAAATGATTTATTAATTAATTTAGCAAGGGAGTAATCGGTCCCCAAAACGTTTGATGAGTTTGGTAGAAATATTGTCGATTCCTGTAGCTGCTGCAGCATTTAATGAACTGTTAGACGTGCTTACTTCTTCGAGATTTGTTGGAGTTAATTTGAATTCTGAAGATATGGTACGACTGAATTGGCTTAAATAAACTTAATCAATAATTGTATTAGATATGTTTATTTTCTTTGTTACATTGACAAAGAAATCATTGAAACATTCTGAAATGTCTTTTGGATTATCTAACATTTTCTCATTCTGGCAAAGAATTTTAACTTGGTTTTTTGAAACGGGTGTATCAGTATTAAGTATAATCTCCTTATATAAATTCCAAAGTTTTTTTGTATCACTGGGATATAAAAAGATTTTGCCTTAGTAAAAAGTCTTTGCCTTGCCTTTTTTTGCCTCTATCTCTATATTGAATATACAAGTTGTTAATATGACTATTATTCACGTGTTGCTTTTTATATTTAAAAAAAGAATCTCTGATTTTCATAACACATAAAAACTCTTCAGTTATCCATATCTTTTTTTTTAACATTTTTTATTTCAATACGGTTCGTATTATTATTTATTCAAGCAGAGATATTATCAATGATTTGATCAACATCATTGTATGATTCAGAATTTAGCCAGAAATCATTGTTAGTAATATTGGTGTAATTTAAAACGCTTTTGTATTGAATATTATTACAATTATTATTTTTTATATGTTTTGTACTGATTAAAAGCATTTGATGATCAGATAAAGAATAATCTACGACATGTAAATTATATTTTTTGTCTACAATGTCGGTTGGAAAATGATCAATTATTGTTTTAAATTGTGATCCAAATCTGTTAGCGAAAGTTTCAGAAATCTTATTGCAGATAAAGAAACCATTACTTAGCAACATATCTTTATATGAGACTATATCCGGGTTGTTTATATTTAGCAAGTCAAGATTGAAATCACCTACTATTATAGATCTTTTGTAGTTGGAAGTCAATTCATCGATTTTATTAATAAAGTTAGTAGGATGTGTTTCGTGCGATCTATATATGCCAACAATATTAAAGTTTTACTTCATTAGCTTAATACCTAATATTTGGCTATTGTCAAATTCTTCATTAATAGTAATATTACTAGCATAGTGTTTTTTTTTTATATAGATAGCGATTCCACTATATGGTTTGTCTCTATTAATGAATGAATCATATCCTGATAGATTGAAAAATTTATTCTCAGAAGAAAGTAGCCATATTTCAGTTAGAACAATTACATCTATGTTACATTTAAAATTCTCGATTAATGTTTCTAATTCAAAGATTTTTTTTGTTTTTCTATGTTTAAGTACAAAATATTAAAATTATTTTGATACTTTATACTCATTGAGTTATGATCGTAATTTAGGTAATGTGCCACCTTGAAATGGCTTTCTACGTTTTCTATTTCATCTAAGTGCATACAGAGTATAAAATAATAATTTGTATAGCATGGGTTAAAATTAACAGTTGTAATCTGTCAAAATTAATATTTATTATATTTTTATGTAATATTAAATTTAACAGCTGACCAAAAAAAAAAGAAGAGTAGTAGAAGATTGATATGTATATTTATATATATTATTTTTTTATATAGTATTAAAATATTTTTATATAATATCATAGTTATATAATATCATGTCATAATATCATAGATAATTTGAATTAGAATTAATAAGTGAATTACATTTATTCGTAAATATGTATAATAATGTAGAAATATTTGAAATATATAAAATGTAAATATGGCCAAAGTATAATTGTTTAAAATTAGTGTTTAAAATTGTAAAGTTTAAAGTTAATTGATAATTTTGAAAAAAAATTAATAATTGAAATAGATTTATAGTATGTTCACAAACATCGAAATTGAGTTGATTATCATGTACAAAATCAAGTAAAATGTCAAGTGTTCACAATAGTTTTTTAAAATCAAGAATGTAAGTTTGGCATATTTGATTATTGTTTTGAAACAATAAAAAATAATCCAAAGTAAATAAATAAATTTATTTACTTTTTTTTTTAAAAAACAACAACAAAACATAAATAAACATTATTTTGAAAATAAAATAGAAAATTTTAGTTTTTTAATTGTTATGATTTTGAATATTCATTTTCACAAATCAAAAAAAAAGAAGGGTTATGGAAAACAAATTTAAATAATTAATACAAAAATCGAAATTTCATACACGAACGACGTGTTTTTGAGGTGATTTTCAGAAAAGCAAGTAGCGAATTGATTTTGTTTGATAGATAAATTTTTGAAAAATGTATGGGAAATCAAGAAAAAAAGGAGAAAATCAACTCAATTTTCGAAATCATCTCAATTTCTCAAAATCAAGTATTTGTAATGTGAACGTACTATTAGTCGTAAATATAATAATGTAGAAAAATTTTAAATATATAAAATGTAAATAGGACCAATGTGTAATTGCTTAAGGTTAATATTTAAAGTTGAATAGTTTAAAGCTAACTTAATAGATAAGATAAGAATTTATTCTGAAAGTGCAAAATACAAAATACAATTATTGTTATTTTACTTGAAAAGTTAATTAAATCCAAATTTATGTATAATAATTTGAAAATAACAAACAAAGAAATTTTATTAATCAAAAATTAATGTTTTGGAAAAATTATTTTATCTATATTGTATTTATTTGCAAAGTTCAGTTTTAGTAAAATTAGGTTAGGTTTGGTTAAGGTGGCTGCCAAAAAGGCGCACTTAGACCGTATTTGGTCCATTGTGATACCACATAAAAGCTTTTCTATCCCACTCGTTAAAACCAATTTGAGCTTTTTGCAAAGCGAAGAATACTCTTCACATTTTTACCTTCCAGATCTCTAAGGGTGTCGAAGAGATATTGCCCCAAATGCGTATTCCTTCTTACCGAAAAGGCCGGGCATGTGCAAAGGAGATGGAGAGAAGTTTCCTCCTCTTCTTCATCCTTGCAGGCTCTACAATAGTCGTTTGCGGATAGCCAAGTCTTCTGGCATGCTTGCCTATTAGACAGTGACCGGTGATTGTACCCATTGTCATTCCAATGTTTGCCCTTTTGAGAGAAAGCAGATCATTGGATCGTCTTAAATCGGTTTTGGGCCATATCAATCTTGTGGTATTGCACGAGGTCAAGTTTGACCATTTGTAATTTACCATTTCAGTTATTTCCTTTCGAAATAACGTTTTGCTTGTGGATAGAGCTATCCCTAGCCCTACCCAATCCAGCAAAACTTGTAAGGTTGTACCAATACTTGCGAGTTCATCAGCTTTTTCATTTCCCGGAATACCTCGATGACCTGGTACCCAGCAAAGCTGAATGCTAAACTGCGTGGCCATCTCGTTAAGAAGCTTCGGCAGTTTATTACAGTCTTCGAGGTTGTGCATGTTGATTCCAGAGATTTTAACGCAGCCTGATTGTTTAACAGAATACGTTCTTGCTTCACAGTCAAAACTCTTCTATTCAGTAGAATCAAGGATTCTTGAATTGCCATCATTTCCGCTTGGAACACACTACAATGGTCTGGTAATCGGAAATTATGACTGATATTCAGATTATCTGAGAAGACCCCGCATCCTACACTGCTGTTCATTTTTGAACCATCAGTCTAGAATTGTACTCCTTCGAAGGTCATCACTGTGTTCGAGTTCCAACTCTCACGGCTTGGGATCCTCGTCAATTGAGATTTGCCGAAGAAGTAAGTGGGGGACGTGTAGTTCACCAAGGCGGGAGTGGACTTGAATTGGTGTTTGTACCATATCCGAGTGACCTTCTCGTGAATTTATCCACGAGCGATTGCCTTGCGGTTGACCTCTTTATCGATTGCCTTCCACCATACTAGGACTCCGTACATAAGAATGGGTCTTACTACGGATGTGTACAGTCAGTAAGTCATGTATGGCTGAAGCCCCCATTTCCTACCAATGGCTTTTTTACACGAGTAGAGTGCTATTGAGGCCTTTTTACTCTTTCTGAGATGTTAGCCTTCCAGCTTAGCTTCCTGTCTAAAGTTAGACCCAGAAATTTCGCCGTTTCGTTAAAGACAAGAGTGGAGCCATTTAACGAAGGCGGCTTTATTTTATATTTCCTTGTGAAAAGGACCAGTTCCGTTTTCTGTGGATTTACTGACAGTCCACAGTCTGTAGCCCATGTTGTGATTTTGTTTAGTGCAAGCTGCAAAACATCCCTGAGACTGTCAGGGAACTTACCACTGACCGCGACAGCAACATCGTCGGCATAGGCAATTGTTGTGCAGCCTACCCTTTCCAGGATTTTAAGCAGTTTATTTACCACCATATTCCAAAGAAGGGGAGATAGCACCCCTCCTTGCGGAGTCCCTCTTTTCACAAACCTTTTTGCTGAAGCGTTGCCAAAGTTGGCACTGATGGCCCTGCTATTTAGCATATTAGCTATCAGTGCTCTTAGCTCCGGTTCAACTCCTAGGCTTATGAGTGCGTCCACAATTGCTGCCTGATTGACGTTATTAAACGCTCCATCAATGTCTATAAAAGCTGCAAGAGTATACTCTTTGCAATTTAAAGATCTTTCAATCGAGCTTGTCAAAGTGTGAAGTGCAACATCCACTGACTTCCCTTTACAGTAAGCATGTTGAGAGGCTGACAACAGATTTTTATCTAAGTTACACCGGATATGGATGTCGATCAATCTTTCTAAGGTTTTTAGAAGGAAGGATGACAGGCTTATGACAGGCAGACCGGCCTTGGGTATAAACACTACTCTGACCTGTTTTCATTTGTCCGGGATAAGCCCCAAATTAATACAACCACAGAAAATGCTTTTTAGCAAAACCAGGGTAGTAGATGCAGTTTGCTGGATCTCAGCGGGTATAATTCCATCCGCTCCGCTTGACTTGAATGGTTTGAACCAATCTATAGCCCATTGTAGTTTGTCTCCTGTAACCACCACCTCTGAAATAGTAGGGGGATGATTCAGAATACAAACCACCTCTGAGCTGTTATTTGTGCACCCAGGAAAATGGGTTTTTAAAAGTAATTCTAACGACTCCTCGCTTGTGGTAGCCCAGCTGCCATCCTCTTTTTTAAGAAGACTAGGGACCATGGGGTTTGTTGATAGAATTTTCCTAAGTCTACATGCCTTGGAGACGTTTTCTATACCTCCACAGAATAGTCTCCAGGTGTTTCTTTTCGCCTTTTTAAGCTCTTTTTTGTACTGACTAAGAGCTGTTTTATAAGAGCTCCAGTCCTGTACCTCATGTGTTTTTTTGGCATTAATTAAAGCCCTCCTACTATCTTTCCTTAGAGTTTTGATTTCATCATTCCATCAAGGTGGTTTAGGTTTTCCCCTAGACTTACTGATGGGACACGAATGCTCGAAGGACTTATTGCAGACCTTAGTAAAAACGTTTACTAGGCTATTTAGATCCTGGATATTTTTAGGAATTCCAGGTGTTAAGGAGGGAAACGTTGACTTTAAGTGCACCCTATATTTGTTCCAGTCAGTTCTCTTAGGATTTCGATAGACTGATGTTGTTGGAGGACTTTCGTCCAGACTGAATTCAAGGTATCTGTGATCTGAGAAGGAATACTCATCAGAAACTTTCCATGAGTTAATTTTAGAATAAATGATTTCCGAGACTAAGGTTATGTCTAGGACATCTTGCATATTACTAGTAACAAAGGTTGCCAATGTTGCAGATAAGAAGGTTTGTACTTAAAATGTAATCAAAAAGTAACTCACCTCTTTCGTTGGTATACGAACTACCCCAGATGTCATAGTGAGCATTGGCGTCGCAGCTTATTAACCCTGCCAGATTGGATGGAGGGAGTGAATCCTGCGAGTCGTGAGGAAGATACGCCGCAACAACCCAGAGCCTTAAGTTTTTTAGCTTTAGGCTAGCCGCGACCAGATCAGCATCATTGTAATTATACATAAAAGTTAGATTTAATGTATTTTTAGCAAGTATGCACGCTCTAGGTCTGCATACCTCTTTATTATACAACAACGTGCATCCTGGTATCTTTAGTCCATAAACCTGTTTTTTTGTAACCCATGGCTCTTGGATCAAGATAATATCCTTACCCGTTCTTCTGAGGCGGATTTCAAGTGCGGCGGAAGCCGTTTTAGAGTGATGGAGATTAATTTGGAGTAGCTTCATTACCTGAGCCATCCTTAATCTCCACCACCGTCGCGTTAGCTTCATCCTCGAAGTCCATTGAGAATCTTTTGGCATCATCACAGCTGTCAGAATCCGATCTAGGTAGATCTTCTTCATCGTCATCCTTGATGACATCATTAACTCTCTTTGGAGCCGAGGAGGATGGTACGTCAACGACATCGGATCGGTCAGAGTCTGCCTCTTGGGCCTTCACCGATATTCCTTGAGGCCTCCACCTCATCCTTCTTGTACACCTTCAATGTAACCGCTGTGAAGCCATAGCTAATGACCCCTTTGGTTTTCGCTAGGGGTTGTAGGGAGTCGTTATTGACAAATTGGCCAACGCCTGTCGGCAGGTACTCTTAGCAGCCATACTCTAGCTCTTGTCCTGCTAGAGATTTCTTCCCTGCTTACGGGTTTGAGCTTGGCTCCCGGCCACAAACTTCCCACCTTACCTATCGCCTGCTTGTAGAGATCTGCCGATCTCTGATCAGCACAAGCAGTCAATTTGACGTGGCCCTGGTGTCACCCAGCGTCTCTACAGGAGGGTGGTGGTCCCGGATTTTCTTCGAGTACCTGGAAGAAAGTTGTGTTTAAAGCAAGAACAACCGTCTTCCAGTTACTTTGAGAAATACCCCCACCCTCTAACTCCTCATCAATGATTGCCAGAATTAAACTATCCTTTACAATTTCATTGAAAGGCTTGGTTACCTGGTTGGTCCCAAGCAACCTAGCCTTTTTGGAACTATCCTGTGGCTCATATTGTGACCTCTGTCTCTTGGACATAAAGCCCTTCGATGAACCTTCGATTTGCCATTCTTGGGGCTTGACCTGGCCCAGGCTAAGGAGTTCTTTTGCACCTCAGGTAACTGATCAATATTGAGAGAGCTTAACCTCTCAATAATTTTATAGGCCGACCGTTAATCGAAGAAGGCTTGTTTCGACGGGCGCACTTCGCCTACGAAAAAAAGGAAGGTCCGCCCTATGCAGAGATTCGTATACATTGTGTAAAGCTAATTAATTTGGAGGGCCGCCAGGTACTCCGAATACTCCGTTCGCGACTGGGCTATTTTTAAGACTGGGCCCCAGCCAGGCCGATCATCGGCACGGATCGTATAACACCTTAAATCTGGCCCAGCAAAGTTAATGTCATTAAAATTGTCAATTCTAAATACCTTTCTGTTTTCATTTTGTCGTAAATAGATTTTATTATTCTTGATCCACAGGTATTGACATTTTTCAGCGTTTTTAAGTAGCCTAGCCTCATAATGTAATTTAGATTGAAGAGAGGTAAGATGTGGACGAAAAAAAATTTGCTTGTTGCCATATTTTTCCAGGCTTACTTCAGCTGTGCAAAGGTTTCTGTAGTTAGATTTCCTCGCCATAGCTTCTTCTTTATCTTTATCGGTTTTCATTTTTATAATAAAGTATAAAGTATTATTATTTTCCTTATTATTGTTATGCTTATTTTAACAAGTAACACTTAAAATGTTTTCCTTACGAATTTTGGCTTGAATTTTATCAAATATGGTACATACAGTATTTTTTGCATTGTCTAAGTTGGAAGGTAGCACAGAAATTATAATATTGAACTGGTTTTTATGTTGTTCAATCCCATCTATTTCCCCCTGCCAAAGGGGGAAATTTGTTTACCAAAGTTTCTAGTTTATATGTCCTATCTTCGTTAAGTTTAATTTGTTTTTTGAGGTTGCTATTCTCTTCCAATATCAGCTTATTTTGTTGAAAAATTTCCTCTATTTTAAAGTTATCAAAAGTTAATGAGTTGTGAATGCCATTAACAGCGGACGCTAATTGTTGCAAGCAATTATATAGATTTTCTCCTACACAATCGGATGGTTTGGGTACGGTTAAATCCTTTTCTTTATTACTAATAATGGAGAATTCATTGTTCAAATCATCTTCGCATTCTTTGTCATCCAGCACAACGAACTATTTATTACCTTTACTAGGACAGTCAT